>JBBPBX010057466.1:0-18229 GCA_038048925.1 Garcialebias charrua
GAGGCTTAAACAGCACGTCAGCTGTTAGCCATCTGAGGGTCACAGCTCCAAGCTGTGAACACTTTTCCTGGAAGTTATCTTGAAACCAAACCGGAGCTGATAACATTACTCTGGGAGGCCAAAGCAGACCTCACGAGACCGTGGCAGGATGAAAATGTGTCGCCTGTAAAACGTAGCAAGGCATGCGCGTCTGGCTTGACTAATTTACTGGAGTCGAGATAAGAAAATCTTCACAAAGGTAAACGTCGTTTCATCACGGTACGGATGTCCAGCCGAAACCAAACAGAGGATGAGCCACTCTGGTTAAACATCTCAAGATAAGATTCAACCATTTCCTTTCTTTAATCTTCCTTAACTCCTTATGTTTATTTCTAAATGTAAACTGTAAGTTTGTGCCACAGAAATAAGTTAATATAAGACCCATTAACTTGTGTTCTGTTGTCTTATGTTTTAATCTGCTGAAAAGTTAGTTATAAGTTGTGATCGATCAATCTATGTAAATATGTTGTGATTGTAATTTGATGATTTTGTTATTAAATGACTCTGCCTTTGGTAGGTCAACATAATAACGTTTCCTGTCAAGTTACATTACATTCACTGAGCCACAGATTTATTGATTTAATCTGAAAAAGTTGAGAACCCGTATAACTGATGATAAATTTGTGTCAGTCTAAACCTGCTCAAATCTATCATCTAAATTATAGATAAGTCAGCAAACTGACATATTTATCTATTTTATTACACGTGAAGGGAACATTCAGTGCTTTCAGCACCGCCCTCTGGCGGTCATCCGGGATTCATAGAACCATAGTTACATTTGTAACTTTCGTTTTATGCTTGTTGGTGTCATTTCCTCTCCCCCTTTGCAATCAAAGTTTAAAAAAACAACACATTTGTTTATAGTTTAGAGCACAACGGCTAAGTGGTTAGCACTGTTGCCTCACAGCAAGAAGGTCCTGGGTTCAATCCCCGGTTGGACCTGGGGTCTTTCTGTGTGGAGTTTGCATCGTGCTTGTGTGGGTTTTCTCCGGGTACTCCGGTTTCCTCCCACAGACCAAAAACATGCATGTTAGGCTGACTTATTGTATTGTATATTGAATAATCAAAAAAGGCGTTCAATACAGGATCAAGTATATATATATGTATATTGTATAATTTTTATTCATTTCATATTAAAAACAATGACAATTTTTTTAAAAGAAAAATTAAACAAAACATAAAATGAAAGGAAGCAGAAGAAGAAAACATTTCTTATCATATCTGCTCCTTATCAAACAATCAATTCAAACTATCAATTCAAACATAAATATACTTATTTGTAATACAAAATAATACAGTCTCATCAGAGATATACAGTCACATCAAAATATCTAATATAATTTGTTAAATTAGAATCAACTTAAATGTAACTCTTCAACAAAATAGTTTTAATCATTTTCTTAAATATTAGTATGGACTTCACATTTTTTACATTGTCCTCTAGTCCATTCCAAAGATCAATTCCTCTTATTGTAGTAGACCTACCCTTTAAACTGGTTCTAAACTTAGGTTTAACAAACATTTCCATTCCCTTTAAATTATAGCAACTAATCCTTTTCACAAAATAGGTTTGAATGTTAGATGGTAGTGAGGAAGTATGAGCCTTATACATAAGTAAAAGAATGTTATAATCAACCAAGTCATAAAACTTGAGTGATTTCAATTGACAAAATAAAGTATTCGAAGGATGACAATAAGATTTCCTCATTATAATTCTTACAGCTCTTTTTTGCAAAATAAAGATAGGCTTAGTTGTTGTCCTACATGCTGTACCCCAAACATTTACACAATAAATTAAATGTGGAACTATAATCGTGTTATAAAGCAAGTGTAAAGCACTTGGGCCAAAGAGGCCAAGACTTCAGGTCTAGGCCTCCCTTACAAAAGAGATCTGTGATCTCAATGGGATTTGCCTGGTTAAATAAAGGTTAATAAATAATAATAGTAATAAAAATTAGAGGTATTTTAAGATAAAGCCAGCCACTAGGGAGCACAAGCCAGTGTATCTCTTGTGCCGGTCCCAAGCCCGGGTAAATGGTGAGGGTTGTGTCAGGAATGGCATCCGATGTAAAACACTTGCCAAAACTATAATGCGAGTTCATCAAAGTGAAACCATACCGGATCGGTCGAGGCCCGGGTTAACAACGTCCGCCACCGGTGCTGTTGACAAACAGGGTGCCGGCGGAAATTGTACTACTGTTAGTCGAAGACCCCGAGGAGGGAAACGTGTCAGGAGACAGAGGGAGAGGAGGAAAGTGAAGAATGTAGGACTGAGGGTTGCAACTCTAAATGTGGGGACAATGACAGGCAAAGGTAGAGAGCTGGCTGACATGATGCAGAGAAGAAAGGTAGATGTTTTATGTGTCCAAGAGACCAAGTGGAAGGGCAGCAAGGCTCGCAGTATTGGAGCAGGGTTCAAACTGTTTTACCATGGTGTGGATAGAAAGAGAAATGGAGTAGGGGTGGTCCTGAAGGAGGAGTTGGCAAAGAATGTAGTCGAGGTGAAGAGAGTGTCAGATAGGGTGATGTATCTGAAGGTAGAAGTAGAAGGTCTGATGCTAAACATAGTCAGTGGTTATGCTCCACAGGTTGGATGTGATGCGGAGGAGAAAGATAAATTTTGGAAAGATTTGGATGAAGTGATAGAGAGTATTCCCAGGGAGGAAAGAGTGGTGATTGGAGCAGACCTGAATGGACATGTTGGTGAAGGAAACAGAGGGGATGAGGAAGTGATGGGTAGGTTTGGTGTCAAGGAAAGAAACCAGGAAGGACAGATGGTGGTGGATTTTGCCAAGAGAATGGAAATGGCTATAGTCAATACCTATTTCCAAAAGAGGGAGGAACATAGAGTGACCTATAAAAGTGGAGGAAGGAGTACGCAGGTTCGACTACATTCTGTGTAGAAGAGGAAACCTGAGGGAGATTGGAGACTGTAAAGTTGTGGCAGGGGAGAGCGTGGCCAGACAGCATCGGATGGTTGTGTGTAGAATGACTGTTGTTGCGAAGAAGAGAAAAAGAGTAAAATCAGAGAAGAAGACCAAATGGTGGAAGCTAAAGAAGGAAGAATGTTGTGAGAAATTCAGAGACGAGCTGTTAAAGGCTCTGGGTGGTAAGAAAGAGCTTCCAAGTGACTGGGCTACTACAGCAACAGTAATTAGAGAGACAGGTAGGAAGGTACTTGGTGTGTCATCTGGACAGAGAATGGATGATAAGGAAACCTGGTGGTGGAATAGTGAAGTGCAGGACGCCATTCAAAGAAAGAGATTAGCCAAGAAGAAATATGACAGTGAGAGGACTGAAGAGAGGAGACAGGAATATAAGGAGATGGGACGTAGAGCAAAGAAGGAAGTAGCTAAGGCAAAGCAGAGGGCGTACAACGAGTTGTATGGGAGACTGGACACCAAAGAGGGCGAGAAGGACTTGTACCGATTGGCAAGACAGAGGGATCAGGCTGGAAAGGATGTGCAGCAGGTTAGGCTTATTAAAGATGGGAATGGGAATGTTCTAACAAGTGAGGAGAGTGTGATGGGTAGATGGAAGGATTACTTTGAGGAGCTAATGAATGAAGAGAATGAAAGAGAAAGAAGAGTGGAGGTCATACAGACTGTGGACATGGAAGTGGGAAAGATTAGTGAGGTTGAAGTCCGGAAAGCTCTGAAAAGAATGAAGAAGGGGAAGGCAGTAGGACCTGATGACATACCAGTGGAGGTTTGGAAATGTCTTGGAGAGATGGCAGTGAGGTTTTTGACTCAAATATTTAATGGAATATTTGAGGGTGAGAAAATGCCTGAAGAATGGAGAAGAAGTGTGCTGGTTCCCATTTTTAAGAACAAGGGTGATGTACAGAGTTGTAGCAACTACAGGGGAATTAAGTTGATGAGTCACACGATGAAGATCTGGGAGAGAATTGTGGAAGGAAGGCTTAGACAAGAGGTGACTATCTGTGAGCAGCAGTATGGTTTCATGCCAAGAAAGAGCACCACAGATGCCATCTTTGCTTTGAGGATGTTGATAGAGAAGTACAGAGAGGGTCAGAAAGAACTCCATTGTGTGTTTGTGGATTTAGAAAAAGCATATGACAGGGTGCCAAGAGAGGAGGTGTGGTATTGCATGAGGAAATCTGGAGTGGCAGAAAAGTATGTTAGACTGGTACAGGACATGTATGAAGACAGCAGGACAGTGGTGAGATGTGCTGTAGGAGTGACAGATAGCTTCAAGGTGGAGGTGGGATTGCATCAAGGATCGGCTCTGAGCCCCTTCTTGTTTGCTCTGGTGATGGACCGACTAACAGATGAGGTCAGGCAGGAATCCCCATGGACTATGATGTTTGCAGATGACATTGTGATATGTGGTGAGAACAGGGAACAGGTGGAAGAGAACTTGGAGAGGTGGAGGTATTCACTTGAAAGAAGAGGAATGAAAGTCAGCCGTAGTAAGACAGAGTACATGTGTGTGAATGAGAGGGAGGCTGGTGGAACAGTGAGGCTACAAGGAGCAGAGGTCACAAAGGTGCAGGACTTCAAGTACTTGGGGTCCACTGTCCAGGAAAATGGGGAATGTGGTAAAGAGGTGAAGAAGAGAGTCCAGGCAGGATGGAGTGGATGGAGAAAAGTTTCAGGAGTGATTTGTGACAAAAAGGTGTCAGCAAAGGTCAAAGGAAAAGTTTACAAGACAGTGGTGAGACCAGCTATGTTGTATGGTCTGGAGACAGTGTCATTGACAAAAAGACAGGAGAAAGAACTGGAAGTAGCAGAAATGAAGATGTTGAGGTTCTCCTTAGGAGTGACAAGGATGGATAAGATCAGGAATGAGATCATCAGAGGTACAGCACATGTTGAACAACTGGGAGATAAAGTTAGGGAGGCCAGACTGAGATGGTTTGGACATGTCCAGAGGAGGGACAGTGGGTATATTGGTAGAAGGATGTTAGAAATGCAGCTGCCAGGAAAAAGACACAGAGGAAGGCCAAAGAGGAGATATATGGATGCAGTTAGAGAGGACATGAAGGTAGTTGGAGTGAGGACAGAGGATGCAGAGGACAGAGTGAGGTGGAGGAGGATGACTCGCTGTGGCGACCCCTGAAAAGGGAAAAGCCGAAAGAAGAAGAAGAAGAAGAAGAGGTATTTTAAGATAAATGCAAGTGTTAAGACAGCAGACTGCTGTGTTCCTAATAAAAGAAATGTTTCTAAAGTCATTGTTTAATGTTTAAGTACTATCTCATTAACAGTATTGGCAAGTATCCAAACTGAAGTATAAAAAATGTATAAAAATAATCAACCATGTGCTGCTTTTCCCTGACGGACTGAAGTGTGTTACGTTTTGTTCTCAGTGAAATTCTGATTTCAGTGTAAAATCTTGAATATTCATTTCTATGTGGATTCCTGTGCGTATAAAAACCATTGTTTAAATGATGGGTTGTAAGAACCTTGTGTTCATCACAGTGCTGTAATGAGAAATTCGTGAAGGGAAGTTATGTTGGTTCAGATAGAGAAAACGTGGTTCTTGCTTTAGGAGTGGCAGTGTCGGCTCAGTTCATCGGAATCTGTTGCGTTGCCTTTATGGGAAGAAGCACGTCTGCCATAATGGTTCATGACATTTGATCACTCCATGGTGTTCGTTCCTCTAATTTACTGTATGTGACGAGGAAGACTTCTTTTATCGGCATGTTTCCTTCCTCTGTACTATGTGAGGGAGGTTGGGGAGACATTTCTGTGCTTTCACATAACGGTTTTTATTATTATCTTAATTGGTGTCCCATTTTCAGGTGGAAGTGCTGAAGTTTTCTTATAATTTGCTCCAGTGGTTCCTAACTTCCTGTATGTCTCTAAATTCAATTAAACCTCATCGTGCAATCCTGTCTTTTCTCCTTTTTTTGCTAGACTGAGAAGTAATAACACACTATATAAAAAATTTCTAGTAAATTGTCTGTTTCAGGTAAAATGCCCGGAAACACTTTATATCTGGCACTGTAATAAACGCCTGTAAATTTCTCAAACACACCGTGCTACTTCTTTAAACGTTAAACTTTCGAAGAACTCGCACAACTTTATTGCACTCATGCAACAATAAACCTTCACAAAAGTTTTTTTTATTTATAAGGATACAAAATTCCAGACACGTGCTAGTAATAGTGAAGTTGACAATGATCTCTAATTAGGTTCCTTAGTTTTAAAACCGGAGACATTTTAAAAGAACAAAAGTCATTGTGTGCTGTTGAGAAAAGCCACCAATGATCAAAACTTATGTTAATTTGTTACACATGAAATATCAGAGTCAGAGTCAGAGAGTCTTTATTGTCATTTGCACCGCATGTAGTACATGTGATGAAATGAGATTATGTACACAGGGTCCCAGTTACATCCAACAACAAAATGTAAGAGAAAAACAGTAATAACATCTAGGATATGAACTAAGAAAAACATCCAACTAGAAATACACTAAGCCCTAGAGTAATAGAAAAACATCATTACAAACAGCAGCACGAACATGAGTCTTTATGAGCAGATGGTCACAGATGAACACAGCAACAAGAAAACAGATCAGCATCAGCATGATGTGATATTTCACAGTGATTATTCTTATTATTTATTTATTCATGAGTCTAACAGCCTCAGGGTAGAAGCTGTTCCTCAGTCTAGTGGTTCTACATTTGATGCTCCTCAACCTCCGTCCTGAGGGGAGTGGGGCAAAGAGTGTGTGTGCTGGGTGAGTGGGGTCTTTCATGATGCAGGTGGCTCTTTTCCTGCATCTCGAAGTGTAAATGTCTGTGATGGTGGGGAGACTGACTCCAACAGACCTCTGTGCAGCCTTCACCACTCTCTGCAGAGCTTTTCTTTCTGCAACTGTGCAGCCCCCATGCCACACGTTGATGCTGGAGCACAGGATGCTCTCCACTGCACACCTGTAGAAGGAGGTGAGGACTGGGCTACTCAGACCAGCTCGTCTCAGCCGTCTGAGGAAGTAGAGTCTCTGATGACCTTTCTTGATCAGGCTGGTGGTGTTGTTGGTCCAGCTGAGATTATCATTCAAGTGTACCCCCAAGTACTTGTAGCTGGAGACCACTTCCACCACTGATCCACCTATGTTCAGTGGGGTGTGGGTTTGTTTGTTCCTTCTGAAGTCCACAATCATCTCCTTTGTCTTCTTCACATTCATGTGAAGGTTATTCTCTTTGCACCAGCTCTCCAGGTGTTCCACCTCCTGCCTGTAGCTGGACTCATCATTGTTTGTGATGCATCCCACCACCGCTGTATCATCTGCAAACTTTACAATATGACAACCTGGATGGGTAGCTGCACAATCATATGTGAGCAGAGTGAACAGAAGGGGGCTCAACACACATCCTTGAGGAGAGCCAGTGCTGAGGGTAATGGTGGAGGAGGAGAGGTTGTGGATCTTCACGGACTGAGGTCTGTTTGTTAAGAAGTCTAGGACCCAGTTACAGATGGGGGCTTAGTCCAAGTGTGGATAGTTTGTCCATCAGAGTTTGGGGGATCATGGTGTTGAAGGCAGATGTGAAGTCCACAAAGAGCATACGGACGTAAATATGATTTAAATATTGCAACCTTTACACCAAAAACTAAGGGATAGTAAAAGATAGTGCTGTTCAATAAGCAAATGTAAAATTTTGAAGATGAATTCATCAGTATTTTTTAGCCTGTTGTCCAGGACTATCACAGAGACCCCCTTTATTAGCTAACTGTTCCTAAGATAGACATGAGCTCCTATTTCACCAACAAGTTTAAAGCCTGCTCCCAGTGGAAAATGTCTCAAGAAGCCATCTGTACGAGATGCCCAAACCACCTCTGCTAGCTTCTGTTGCAGAGGAGCTGTGACTTTGCTCAAACATTTCTGCTACGTGTGCTTTAGTTTCCTTTCTTTTGGTTACTGCTCTTAGCTCATAGCTGAAGGTTTGAACATAGATTGACTTCAGTCGACGCCATCACCTTTCAAATCAGGTCTCTCTTCACCGAACAGACCTGTACAATGTTTAGCAGATGCTGCTCCGATCTGCTCAGCGGTCACTACCCCACTTGTGAGCAATAATTGCAGAGAAAGGAACTAGGGGTGGTAGCTCATTGCCAACCCAATATCCTTCTTTTCCTTGGCTGAGGACCGTTTTAGACGTGTATGTCTTTTCCACACATTATAAACCGCTGTAGTAAACGACTCAAGGTCCCTGCTTGATGAGGAACTCTACCACCTATAAGAGATGATTGTGACATATAGCAGTTAGTGCAAACCACTCTCATTCCAGTGGGAAAGGGCCCAAAATAGCTCCTAGGGCTCATATACCGTATTCTCCGGCGTATAAGTCGCACCTTTTTGCCTACATTTCTAAGCCCTGCGACTTATAGGCCGGTGCGACTTATACGTCGATTTTTCCAATATTTTGGTCATAATTTGACTTTGGTCAAAAACTCCAAAAATGGTGCAGTACCAGTTTCGGCCGCTATGGGCGCTAAGAAACCCTTTACAGTACCTACACTGTTGACATCTGCCTGGTCCAAAAATGGTGCAGTGACACAGAAGATGAAGACTTCAATGGTTTTGAATAAATAAATAAAAACCATAAAATAAATACAGTATCTGTTTCTGTCATCATTTTAAACTGAGACACGTTTTTTACTGTAATGTCAGCTAATAAAAATATATTTTTATGTGTTTATCTTTAAAGATAAATGATGAAAGACACAAAATATACAAAAATTATGTTCATTTATTAATGAAAAGTTCAACTAAGACACATCAAACAAAATACTGTAGTTTTTATGTGATAATCTTGTCAAAAGTCCTTCCAAACAATTTGGCAGCCAGTCCAAAATAATGTTCATTTATTAATGAAAAGTTCAACTAAGACACATCAAACAAAATACTGTAGTTTTTATGTGATAATCTTGTCAAAAGTCCTTCCAAACAATTTGGCAGCCAGTCCAAAATAATGTTCATTTATTAATGAAAAGTTCAACTAAGACACATCAAACAAAATACTGTAGTTTTTATGTGATAATCTTGTCAAAAGTCCTTCCAAACAATTTGGCAGCCAGTCCATTTTGGGCAAAACACCAGTTCACGTGAGGTGCGACCTATAGGCCGGTGCGACTTATAGGCCGGTGCGACTTATACGTTGATTTTTCCATTTAATTGGGCATAATTAGGTTGGTGCGACTTATACTCCGGTGCGACTTATACGCCGACGAATACGGTAAGTGCACCCTATGAGAGACACAGTCACAAGCCTTCTTCAGGTCTACTTAACCCATTGACTGGATAGACAAACTTTATTGTACTCTCAAGCAAGGGTAAAGAGCTAGTCTAGTGTTCCACGACCAGTTTGGATACTGCATTACACCTGAATCAGAGACTTGATTATTAGTGGGTATAAAACCTACACTGTAGCTGGAACACACAGTCTGGTCCCGCTTTATAAAAAGAAGGACCTCCAACACTCACCAGCTGTTGCACAGGAGTGTCACCCAAGATAGCCCACAACATCTATAGGGCCATGAGGGCCTCATCGCAAATATTTGTCAACCCCAGAGACTTGTATTTTGATTACATCAAAGATGTCTGTGCTAAGAATGAAGAAGACCACCATCTCAGACCCCTGACTATTCCATAAGAGCAACAAATGCACACCCTTACAATGCACAATCTCTTACAACGCCTTCCACAGCAGGATCCAGAAGAGGTTGGTCCTGTGTGGTAAAACCCTACTTGGTTCATCCACCAGGTCAGATCATTCAACATTTACAAAGTATTTAGGCAGGTTAATCCATTGAGCCTCGAGGACTCATTTACAAGAGAGACCTGTTTTCAACAAAGAATGATGACAACAGTGGACAACAATAGACAATCATAAAAGAGGCATACACATTTTTTTAAAACAAGTTAAAATAAGATGTAAAAAAAGTAGCAAAAACAGATAGATTATAAGGCAAATATAGAAAACTAAAAACAGGAACATGTCTGCATTGGTTCTTGCAATGATTCCAACAGATTCTTAAAGCCATTTAGAGAGGTCAAGGTCGAGAGCTTCAGATCTTTTTGTAAGATATTCCAGGAAGCAGGAGCGGAGTAGGAGAAGGCCCTTTTGCCAAGCTCCGTCCTCACTGATGGAACACTGCAGATAATCATGTCCTGAGAGCGCACGCTGTAGCTGCACTCACACAGAGACATGTAGGAGGAGATGTATGAAGGCAGCAGACCAAGAAGTGATTTAAAGATGAAAATGTACCAGTGGGAGAGTCTGCGTGAAGTTAATGATGTCCAGTTAACCAGTGAATACAGGGTGCAGTGGTGGGTACGATAATCACAGCCAGTTATGAATCTTAGTGCACCATGATAGACAGCATCCAACATCTGCAAGGTGCTTGTAGGAGCCTTCATGTAGATAATGTCAACGTAATCAATGAAGGGATGGAAAGTCGCAGTTACAAGGTGTTTCCTAGCATTCAGAGTTAGACCTGTTTCTGAAAATGAAACCCAGTTTAACTTTAAGTTTCTTTACTAGGTTTTCCAAGTGGAGCTTAAAAGAGAGATGTGAATCGACCAGGATACCCAAATATTTATAGGAATCAACAAACTCAATAGGAACACCATTTGAGGATAAAATCAGAGGAAGAACAGCTTCCTGTTTGAAAAAAAAAGCATCCCTTTGGTTTTATCAGCATTTAAGACAAGTTTGAGGTGGAACAAATCTGACTGGATGATGTCAAAAGTGGATTGCAAAAGCTGGAAAGCCTTAGCAACTGTTTTAGCTCGACAATAAACACCTGTGTCATCAGCATAATGTAAGGATGCATCAGGGATGCTCTGACCTACATTACCTATGTAGATTGTAAAGTGGGTGGGTCCTAAGACTTAGCCTTGGGGTACACCATTGTTGACTGTTAAATAACAGGGAGAAGAACTATTATGTTGAACACATTGCCTCCGATCGGAAACATAGTTAGAGAATCAACCACTGGTGTGATCTGAGAAACGGATTTCAGAGAGCTTATGACACAAGATGTTATGATCCAGCAGATCAGCAGATGCTTACTCATGAACTTCTGCACCAGGCTTGACTCCAGGTCCAAGTTGCTGTCAGACAGTTTTGTCTCTTTTTAATCTAAAATTTTACCTTTTTTTTCCATTTGTACATAAAAAAAGGAACAATGATAGATGACGGGAAATTTGTAGTTCATGTTTTAATTACATATCTCACTTGTAAATGAGTCTTCGAGGCTCAATGTGACTTAACTGTTCAAATAAAGGTTGAATGAATGCAAACATAGTCTGATCTGATTTACGTTAAAGTTAGGTGACAAACCAGATTAAACAGAATCCAGATTATACAAATGTAACTAACTGGATTTTGTGATCTGTTTGAGAGTCCAGCATAAACTGTCGGGTTCAGGTTTGACGACAACAACATGCTAATGTTGCTTATGTGTACATACGGTGAGGAAATGCAAAGGAAAGCAATCCTTGACCTTTCACTGCCCACACAACCCTGAGTTTGTGACATGAAACGGGTCATGTTACAGAATCAACAATGGGAAAAGCTGGGTGGGCTCACAGACCTTGTTGATTCCATAAATAGTTCATGCATTGACATTTAAAAAAAGGAAGCTGACAGCTTGTTAAAGATGATGGGGAGAGCACCTGTGTCAAAGTGTTGGTGTTGGACCTCAAACAGCATCAACACCATGACTCACCTGCTACACGGGGCCATGCTGCTGGGGAACCTGGGCATGTGGATCACAGCACAAGGTAACGATAAATCCACAAGCTGTTAATTATCTTCAGTTTGGAAGGTTGTGACATGATAAGAGATGTATAGATAAAATGACCAAACAACATCATTCAATAATTGCTCCTCATCATAATTGCTTGAAGAGTGGATGTTAAGATAAAATCTGTATTTTCTATTGTATTCTATAAAATAGATTTGTTTTACCTGCTTTTTTCTGTTTCATATATATATATATACATACACACAAATATAGATGTGTGTGTGTGTGTGTATATATATATATATTTTTATATATATATATATATATATATATATATATATATATATATACATATATATATATATATATATATATATATATATATATATATATATATATATATATATATATATATATATATATATATATATATATATATATATATAATATATATATATATATATATATATATATATATATATATATATATATATATATATATATATATATATATATATATATATATATATATATATATATATATATATATATATATATATATATATATATATATATATATATATATATATATATATATATATATATATATATATATATATATATATATATATATATATATATATATATATATATATATATATATATATATACAGTATACTGTATACAATATATAGTTCTATTGCTCCAGTGTTGAATAGCTTGAAGCCAAATAGGTACTGGCATAAAAATTAAGTACATTTAGGAATCAAAATAAGAGAGAAAGAACAGAAATGCTGAAAGCTGACAACTTCTTTTATCTTAAAGGATTAAAAAAATGAAATGAGGGAACTTCTATAATTTTCTTTACTTGATGTATAAGACTATAAACTTCACTGTATGTAAATAATTACAGTATTCAAAATTGCATCTATTTAAAAAGGTTTTATTACACAACACCTTCCAAAGTTTCTCGGAATAAAATATAGAAAATAAATAAATACAACAATGACATCCACATTTATCTGCACTGATCCATAACACTACACGGTTTGTGTACATTTGACTTCTTTCTTTTGTTATGCCTATAGCTTCAGAGGTCAAAGTTCAATTTTTCTTGCATGACATGTTTGGAGAAAAAAAAGCTGACAAAAGTGATTCCGTGTTAAAGTAGACAATTTGACAACTGAGGAGCAAGGTCAGAGGGGATTCCTCCACCAACCAGCAGCCACTACCTTCTTTTGTCACAGTTTTCTCCTCACCTCTGAGGTTCATCCTGAATCACTTCCTGTGTTCCAGAGCTGCTCACTCCACCATCACAGGTGAAGTTCAAGTCCATGGACTACAGAAACATCCTGCACTGGACCCCACCCTCCAACAGCTCCTCACTGCTGTACAATGTCCAATGGAAGATGTGAGGCATGCACACACACACGCACGCACACACACACATTTTTATTTTTTAGAACTTATTTAATTATTTTAGCTTTAAAAGTTCAGACGGAAGTAAGGTTTCACAAATACTGAAGGTTTGAGCAACAGATGCTAAAAGAAACGTGAAGAGCAAAACAGCAGCTAAAAGCTAAAGTGTAGCTAAAGTTAACATTAGAACAAAACAACAGGGTCCAGGAGAGCCCTCATGCCCTGCTGAGATGCATGCAGCAGGCTACGTCATGGATCTGATGTGCCTTTCTTGTCTCAGGAGGACACTGAAGAAAAATAATTGGAATCATGATGGCAGGGTTTCTATTTTTTGGCACTGGCAGATAATAGGCTGTTAAAGAAGACGGCGGCAGCAGTTTCGGCCGTGGCAAAGCTGCTGACCATGTCTGCAGGTTTGGTTCGTGCTTCGAGCACTCAGCTGATTTATGAGCTAAACCATAAGATGGATGTGATTTGTGAGAATTGCAGGCCACCTGCAACTTCTGGGACTCACCAGCATACTGGGGACGACCCTGGAGAACGCTAAAAAGCACGGACCAGTATTATGCCCACAAATCTGGCCATTTTAAAATAAAAGTACCAGCAGAACTCAAGGCTGACCAGAAACAACAGTCTGCCTGAAAAAAATCAACAAATGTGGCATTTCTGATTATTTGGCCTCGAAGCAGGCCGATTCGTCAAATTTCTCCTGGGATATGTGTAAGCTAAGAAAGATGTCTATCACAACCCCCCCCCACCCCCTCCCCACCCCATAGCTATAGGTTAAAGTTGGGCAAACTTGTAGCTAAAAGCTAAACTCGTCAAAACAGTAGCAAAAAACTGAAAAATGAGCCGAATCACAGCTTAAACCAAACTAAAACCCGGAGCAGGTACGCTGAAGCGCTTACAAAGAAAACAATAATTTGAAAGGATTGAAGATGAATCGATGTTCTTTATGGGAATTTATGTTTTGTAAATTAAGTTTAATATTTTTGAAAAGTGTAAAAAAAATAGAAATGCTAAACCTCATAGCCTACTAATGTCAATCAAGCTGAATATTGTGATATTTAAATGGTTACAGCAGTACAAAAAAACCCACTTTTATCAGAAAACAATAAAGTGTATATCCTCGTCAAGCAGTGATTACCGTATTTTTCAGACTATAAGGTGCACTTAAAATCCTTAAATGTTCTCAAAAATCCACAGTGAGCCATGTGCAGGGGCGGATCTAGAAAAATATCTATGGGGTGGCAAGAGGGTGGCAAGGATGTTTCAGGGGGAGGCAACACCCTCCCCCTCCACACACATACACACACACATACATATATATACAGTATACAGGTAGTCCTTGACTTACGACGCCCCTGACTTACGACGTTTCGGACTTACGAACGCATCTCATTATAAAAAATAAAAATAAAACTTTTTTTTAAATAATAAATGAATAAATGTACAGTACTGTACAGTTACCAAGCACTTAGCCTATCCTAACACAGTTAAGGAGTGAGTTGAATTGTCTCCCTCCTCCCTAGCAGGCTCCATTCACATAAAGGGAGACAATTCAACTCACTCCTTCATCTTTAAAAACTGTGTTATGATAGGCTAAGTGCTTGGTAACTGTACAGTACTGTACATCTATTTTTTTTTTAAGGAATTTAAAAAATATAAATAAATAGATGTACAGTACTGTGCAAAAAACAATATATATGTGCCGCCGCTTTGGGGCAGTGGATAAAGCAGGCGGCACATATGCTGGAGGCTGAGCCTCTCCGCAGGCGTCGCAGGTTCACGTCCCAGACCCGACGAGCTTCTTTCTGTGGTGTCTCCCCCCTCTCTACCGCCTCTCCCTCTCCAATAAAGGCCACTAGCGCCCAAAAATAAACAATATATATATATTTTTGTATGTGATCCTACTTACGAATTTTCGACTTACGAACGGCCCGTAGGTACGGAACTCGTTCGTAAGTCGGGGACTACCTGTATATATAAATAAAATGATGCAATGTAAAGGGAGAGACATGAAACAGCCAAAGTACAGGAAGCAGAAATACAGGTGTGTTCAGTCCTCCTTTCATTTCATTTCTCACTTCCCGCCACTCAGTCAGAACTTGACGTCTTGAGTCAGTTGTACATTGTGCTTCTTCTTTAAATTTATTGGCAGTTGGCAAGAAAGTTAGGTGAGCATTACCGCCACCAACTGGTAAGGAGTGTGGACCATATGACAACATTGTGCTGCATTCAATGTTGTTGGAAAAAAGATGTTCGCATTCGTAATGTCCAGCTGGGGTGGCAAACAGGGTGGCAAGGCTCTCTGTTGGGGTGGCAACTACCACCCCATGCCACCCCAGTAGATCCGCCCCTGGCCATGTGTGTTAATTCTGGTCGTGCTTACTGGCCTCGGACCGATTTTATGTGGTACACAGCCCTCAAAAATCTGTCAAGATGTTTTAGTTTTGTTTAATGCAGCTTATAATCAGAAAAATACAGTATGTTTAAATCTTAAACCGATGAGCTCATTTTTCCCCCCCTCAGCTACGGAGAGCCTGATTGGTTGGACGCTGCAAACTGCCAGGGGATCCACAAGCGCCACTGTAACCTCAGCGGCGTCACCTCGAAAACCAGCGAGTGGTACTACGCCCGAGTATCCACGTCCTCCGCTTCCTCCAGCAACAGATCGGCCTGGACCCTGTCCCCCAGATTCAGCCCCCGCTGGGACAGTAAGTGGAACCAGCACCACCCGAACAGTAAATGTTCCTTTAGATTTCTTCTACAAATGAACTCTATGAACTTTGCAATGTGTGCAGCCAAAATCAGTCCCCCTTTACTGAAAGCCAGCGTCACCACGCGAGGCGTCACGGTTCAGGTGAAGGCCTCTCGGGCGCTGGCCCGCAAGCTGCCCCACAGCCTGCTCTACAACGTCTACGTCATCCACGCCAACAAAACGGAGGTAGGCATGGGCGCAGAGGGTGAGCAAGCTGGCCTCGGTGGTGGAAAAACTGAAAACGTCTCATTGTAATGTAAAAGAGAACGAAAAATGTTCAGTAACTAAAAAGAGAAAAGATGTGATTCCATTGTATTTTTAGAAAACTGTCACGAGTGATTATTTTTCAGTCTCCAAGTCACAGACTGTAAAACTTATACATCAGTGCGAATATAAAGATAAAGAGGAAATGGAGGTTGGAGAGGGGGCGGAAGAGGAAGAGCAGAACAAGAACAAAAAACAAGAAGAAGAACAAAACAAACTTACGGCTCCAGTTTTCTTTGGAACGGCCCCGTGTGTCAACGGGTTGTCAGTATCTGGGTCAAGAGGTTGAGGCCAGAGAGCAGCTCCTCTGAGAGGAAACACAAACCTGCATTTCTTTATGGATCAAATTTTTTGTTTGTTTTGTGTCTGTTAGCAAAATATCTCATGAACTACTCGGCAAAATTTTATGAAACTTTCAGAGAATAATCATTCAATACACATCTACAAATGTTTAACTTTTGATGTCAGCACGATTTAACACAGCTGCCACACCCAAATGGGCCTAAAAAGCACATTGATGGTTATAATTTAGTCATTTTTGCAGATATTGAGCTAAATCTTGGTGTGGTAGTAGCTGAGACTGACATCCAACTTGTAATCTGAGTGCAAACAAGTTGCTTAAGTTATTTCTTTAAAATTTACCCATTAACCATTTTGAGTCAACTCTTGTTTGTCTGTTAGCAAAGTAGATCATGAACCGCTCCAAAGATTTTAATTAAACTTTCAGAAAATAATTAATGAATGTGCTTCTACAAATGTTTAACATTTGGAGCTAACTCAATGCAAGATGGTTGCCACAGTCAAATGAACTTGGAAAACACAAAAACGACAATGTCAATAAATTTTACAGATAATGTGATGACGTTTGTAGTGATTGTAGCTCAGAGCCAGTCACAACATATAATCAAATGCATCTCTTTGCACATGAACCTTGCCTAAAACTTAAGCATTACCTGTTGAAGGCAAACTTATTTGTCCGTTAGCAAAATATTTCACAAACTCCTAGAGAGATTTTAATGAAAGCTTAAAAAATTAATTGTTGGATGTACATCTTCAACTGATTAATGTTTGGAGCCAACACAATTCAAAATAGCCGCCACAGCTGATCAATATTAACCAACACAAAAAGGACTCTAAATCAGTCAGTTTAACAAATATTGTGGTTAAATTTGGTGTGGCGGTAGCTGAGAGTCACTTACGACACACATCCTGAGCACAACATCTCATCTTGCACTATACATGTAACAAGATTTTTTTTAAACAATGTTTAACCAAACTTTGAAAGACCTTTTGAGGACTCTACAGTTAAGGACAACTTTAAAATATTAAAATAGAACATGTAAGCTGAGGGAACTGATAAGTGGAACATCACTTTCGCCTCTGCAGGAGGTGTTTGAGGTGGACCACGGCTCCAACAAGCTGATGCTGAACAAGATGAACCCCAAAACTAAATACTGCCTGCAGGCTCAGACCGTCATCCCCTGGCATGCGAAAAGCAGCATCAGGAGCACGGCGAAATGCATCAAGACGCCCTGAACGCACAGGTAGGAAAAACATCTGTCTTCACACGTCGCTTTTTCTGCTGCAGCAAAAGGCCCCAAATAACCATGAGAACACGCTGCAGCCGGCTGGTTCGTGTCTGAGCCGCCCCCTCAGACACAATATCGCCAGCGAGTGCGAGGCAGGTATCAGCTGTCACAGAGGAACCGCCTGAGAGGAGGACAAATGAAACTCCTGGAGGAGAAATCTCAGCTCACCCCACCCTTTTCACTATTTTTAGATCTGTGATGCATTGGCGTCAGAGGCATTTGTAATGTGGGGGCCTGGGGGGTCATCCTCTTAAAAAAATTGAATAAAGTACCGGAAGATGCCATTTCCTGCATTCTGGTGTATTTTAAGTTCGTTAAACATCCACATTTACCTACATATGTTAACATCTGCTTCAACAACTATTTTCGAGAGCAACAAGAAGTAGCCTGACCAACAGCTCTCCTTGTGTGAATAGAGCACGCTCTGCTTCTCTCAC
>JBBPBX010057467.1:10418-22421 GCA_038048925.1 Garcialebias charrua
CGCTTCACGATTCGCTGCACCTCAACGCGACTCCACATAGACTTTCAATGTAAACCGGCCGCTTCCGCCGCCCGAAACGCGTTAGGTGGGTACCCGGCATTATACAGATTCACATACCTGAACAGTATCGTATCGGGAAAGTATCGGTATCAGTCGATACCCAGTTTTTGAGTATTGGATCGGAAGTGAGAAATGTGGATCGGTGCATCTCTACCTACAGTAACTCCACATCACATGCAGTGTTTCTTCTCGGTCATCTGCCTTGGATGGGTGCTCACTGCTCACGGGGGAGACACCTCTGTTTTGCGTGCTACTTTACTCAGTGCCGCATTAGTGATGGCAGTTGTTGACAGGGGTTAGGATGTGTGAGAGACGTGGAACGCTACATCTGTAGCATCTTAGCTAATGTGTCTGTGTTGCATGCGGCTTAGCCTGGCCCTCGCCTTCCTGCACAGCTCCGCTCAATTCTCATTTCCCTTCACTGCTCAGTCTGGGACTTCTCCCATAGACAACGATTTCTCCGGCTGATTTTTGACCGGACCAATCAGAGAACAGAAGGGGCGGAGTTTTTGGCCCCTAACCCACGCCCCCACCTGTCCCAGCGCGCAGCCAGCGAGCAGTCGCATGTTCTCATTCAAAGCGATGCAAAGCGATGCAGGACTGTTTTATATGTGACACAAATGTATTAATTTCCCCTTCTTAATCCCTTATCTGGAGTTTTCTTTTGTTTTTTTGGCCAAAAGTCAAGTGATCGCTCCCTCCTCCCTCCTCCTCCTCCTCCTCCTCTCTCTCCGCTGAGTGCAAAGAATAAGGAAATGACTGAGGTTGTCACGAGAGAATTAAACTAGGGTTTTACGTTGTTGCCCGAGTCCCTGCATATTTTCTGGTCTTCTGGTGTGCTGGACCAGCGCTACATGGTTTTATTTTATGTTTTTTTGGGACCTTTTTATTAACATATAAACACAGAATATGTATCGTCAGCGAGAGAAAATGCAGCAGGAGGCGGAGCTGATGTCAAGTTCAGCAGAGCACAGAGGGGGAGGGAGCAGAATGCTTTCCCTGTTCAAAATTTTTCTAAGATCCAATGGTTTTGTTCCTCAGGCAGAGGCCACGCCTCCAGCAAGAATCGTTTCTCTATGGAGGAAGTCCAGACCCTAGTACGAAGCGAAGTGAAGGACAAGGGTCTGGTTTTAACCAGGCTACATGCGGCTAGTTTAGTGCTACGTTAGTTCCGGCAGTTATCAACGTTGGGGGAGGGGGGTCTAGGATGCTTGAGAAAAGTGGAGCATGCTCTATTCACGCAAGGAGAGCTGTTGGTCAAACTACTTCTTGTTGTGCCGTACTCTCTACTAAAATAGTTATTGAATCAAGTGTTTATTTATGTAAGTAAACATAGATGTTTAAGAACCCATCAAAATACACCAGAATGCAAGAAATTACATCTTCTTTATTCAATTGTTTGGGGTGGGGGGTGTCCCCCCCACATTACAAATGCTTCTAATGCCAATGAACAGGACTATGGGTCACTGTCCCATGTGTAGCCATTACCATCAAAAATATAAAGGGCTGCCTTTTGAAAAGTGTTGCAATGGGGAGGCATGGATGAATGATGAGTGTTTGGAGATGAATCTCAACTCTGTATTGCTACCGTTGACAGTTGTATGCGTATACCAGGGGTTGTCAAACTCACTTACAAAAGGGGGCCAAAATCAAAAACTTTTTCAAACTAAGGGCCAATTTCAAAATGTACGTTAACTCAAATCAGATACCCAACATATTTTCTTGGTCACAGGTTCCTCAACAAGAGTTTGATTGGTCTCATTTGCAGTGGTGGGCAGATGAACGCTAGAGAGCGCTAAAGCGCTAATCCGCTTACAGTGGACCTAAACTTTTTGTCAGCGTTTTTGTGGTTTGACTAACTTTTATAATTCATAAGCGGATTTGTGCTATTTTTATTTAAAATGCAGTACCGCTAATAACTAATTATCTATCAGTAAAAACCAATAAACTTATTTAGAGGCTCTTATACTGGCTCCGTAGCTGGTGTTTTACCTTTTTCCCCACCGTAAAGAGCAGAGAGGAGGGAGGGTTGGAGGGGGAGGGAGCAGAGCGGAGAACAGACTCGGATCTACCATGTAGGTAAATGATGCCGTTGCCTGGGGATCCCAATCAGCATGGGGCCCCGCCGCGCCCCGGCCAGTCACCTACATCCCTAACATTGATCCTGCTTGTTAATGTACATTTAACATAAAAATAATTATAGTTACGATGAAAACGATCATTAAATACGCAATAAAAAAACGGTCGATTTCTTTATCCCCCTACTAAAAATGGACTATTCCATCTTGACATCTTCCGGGTCAGAGGTGAACTCAGGGGCTAATTCTGTGGCTAGCTGTTTGTGCTGGGTACTTGGATAAATCCGCAGAGAACCCCGCTGTTTCAAGCCAAATTAACGCGGCCGGAGGATTTTATTGTGTGTTTTGTGTCGACCATTCGACGGTGAGTCGTTAGTTTTATGTATTTTAGTTACTTTTCATTAAATCTGTTGACTACCTATAGAATCTTGACATCTTCCGGGTCAGAGGTGAACTGGACCTAACTCTGTGTCCAGCTGGTTGGTTGTGCTGGGTTACTAATGGATAAATCCGCAGAGAACCCCGCTGTTTCAAGCCAAATTAACGTGGCCGGAGGATTTTATTGTGTGTTTTGTGTCGACCATTCGACGGTGAGTCGTTAGTTTTATGTATTTGGGTTACTTTTATGTATAAATGCGGTGGCGACACACCCGTGTATTTGAGATTTAAAAGTGGTTTTAGGGATTAAAAGATCATTCTATTTTTTGTTAATTTCGTGGCCGAATAGAATATATGTACGTAAAGTATTAAATAAATCCTTTGATTTTTGTAATTTCATCCTTTTAGGATCATTTTTGTTACTTTTCAGTTGGCAGTGTAGTGCAAATATTGATAACGCTGCCGGCTATATATAAATATATATATATATATATATATATATATATATATATATATATATATATAAATATAGAAATATATAAATAGCGGATTAGATTAGCTTCCCCTAATTTTCATAAGACATTTGTGCTTTTGAAATTGTGGACCTAAAAAAATTAATAAGCGTTTTAGAAATTGTGGAACTAATTTTTGGAGTAGCGCTGCCCAGCACTGCTCATTTGATCTTTCCTGTTGTGCTTTCGACATCATAATCAAAAGTTAACGAAAATTTTCAATAGATAGAAGTATTTTACATTTCACATCTCATCTTGGGGGCCAGACATGATGTCAACGAGGGCCACGTTTGGCCTTTGGGCCTCGAGTTTGACACGTGGTGTATACGGTGGTGCCAATGGGCAACCTTGTAGGGAGAAAGACCTGCGTACCTCCTGGTATCATAATGTATCGATTTAATTCTGCGTCTGCATGGGTCTGCGTCTGTGGGACCACAACCCGCTGGAGTGGCCATGCACGTCAGGTGCATGGTGCCATGGTTGGTAACCAAAGGCTGGGGCATTGGTGCTCTGACCCTGACTTACCAAAGCTGGCATTGTAATAAAGTCAAAGCCTTTTAAAAATTTGCAGATTTATTTAATTTTCACCTTTCACCAAGTTGTTTTTCTGGGTGCCTGTTATTTTTAAACAGCTTTACTTGTAATGTTCCATACATGATAAACCACTGCATGTGCTGAGAAAACTGGGCATTTGGCATTGACAACTTGACACAAAGTGCAGTACAAAAAAAAACAGATTGATATAAGGTTGCACTAGCGGTAGTGTTTTACCATCCTCAAGGTTATGAATGCCAGAACCATTACTCAGTCCTGAAGTGATAATACAACTATTGTGTTGTACTTCTACCATTAACACCCCGAGCTCATGTCTGTTCTGCTTGTTCTAGGAATGGACAATGAGATATTGTTAATAATCCTCCTGCCCCAGGAGAGACGCTTAATGAAAAGGTTTCTGCCATCACTGCTGCAACATAAACAGACCAGGTTGGTAGGGAAACAAGACAGTAGTCATTAAGGCTTAGAGTGATATTTACCTGCCTAAAGGCTGCTGAGTGATGATTTCCCTGACTGTTGAGCTGTGGTGAGCAAAGAAGAAATCAGAGGTGCACAAAAGCCCACAGTTACAAAAAGCTAACTGACAGCACTACAATCATCAGGCCAACTTATCAACGTTCAAAAATGGCACACCAGATGTAAGCTTTCACTTAATGCTCAAAGAACACGTGACACCCATGTACTAAACAGATAAACTGAGCTGTCAGTGTTTTTTTTGTTTTTTTTCCTTACCTTGCGCAGGATGCCTCCAGGCTTTTCTTTTCTTCTAGTCAAGACGCCACATATATCTTCTGCTGTAGCGCTGCCATACAGATTCAGGCCAGTGGTTCCCCAAATTGGGGTCAGAGCCCTATTACAGTATATGTCGCCAACATCAAGTTTGGAGGTCTTAATATGATTAAACACTTGCTATAAGAGGTAAAACGTGTTATGAACCAATTAAAACCATATAACAATGTTTTTTTTGCCATTATGCTCAAGATTAATTGGTTTAACTGCCAAATCTGAGTACAGGTGGTCCTCGACTTACGGCGGTCTCGACTTACGGCGATCCGACTTTACGAACGCATCATATTAATAAAGATATTTTTTAAAAAATTATGTGTTTAAATGTTCTTGATTTCATGTGTACAGCACTTTGTTGCAGCTGTGGTTGTTTTAAATGGATTTATGAATAAAATATTATTATTATTATTATTATTATTATTATTATTATTATTAAGCCGATTTACGAAGTTTCCGTCAGTTTCTGACAGTTTTCGGCAGTCAGTTTTCGGCAGTCAGTTTTCGGCAGTGCCCGCCAGTTTAGCCAGTTAGCTCCGGCCTCGACAGCCGGCTTCGGACAGACCGTGTCCGATCAGAGGTTGCTACACTCGGATACATGAGCTGGGAGCTGAACGGCGGTTTTGCGGAGGGACGGATGGACAAAGGAAAACGACGCTGTGGACCGTGTGAAGCAGCAGACAGCGAGCTGGATTGGAGGAACAACGAGATAACATGCTAACAAGCCTAGCTGTAGGATGGACGGGTGGATGCTAACGCCCCACCGGGGACACGGAGCCGACGGGCGGCTGAGCTCGCCTCGATGTCCGCCTGGCAGCCTCAGATGTTGGATGGACACGAGCTAACATGCTAAAACGTGGAGAAACAGCTGCGGCAGCCATTTGGAGGGGCTAAGATGCTAACATGTGCAGCTATTCGAGGGGCTAAGATGCTAACACGCGCAGCTATTGGAGGGGCAAAAATGCTAACGCGCGCAGCCTTTTGGATGGACACCGCAGAGAAACGGCTCCCAGTAAGTTATTCACTCTTTTCCCCTTCAATATGTATGGAGATAACATGCTAACAGTCCTTCCTGTAAACAGTTTGGACCGCGTGAAGCAGCACAAAGCTGCAGGGCTCGGACGTGCAACGAGCTAACATGCAAAAAGACGGAAATGGGCTTGACCAGCTCAAAGTAAGAAATTATCTTTTTATTTTGTCTCCATGTATGTGTTTTTGGATAATTATGCAGGGTACTGTGTTAGGATAGGCGAAGTGCTTGGTAACTGTTTTGTACGGTACATGTACGTGTATAAGTGGTGGCTCGTGTGTTTTCCGACTTACGGCGATTTCTGTGTTACGAACGTGCGTAGGAACGGAACTCGTTCGTAAGTCAGGGATCACCTGTACTTTAACCAAAGATAGTTGAGGTGACAAGTGTCTGTCTGCGTTATTTTGTGGGTGAGAATATGAAATGTTTGGGAATCACTGGTGTAACTTAATTTTAGTTAAGTAGTTCAGTAGTTAACCCTAGCCCTAAAGCATTGCAGACATGTTCCTGTTTTTAGTATCCTACATTGCCTTACAACCTAGCTGTTTTTCTTTTTTGTTTCATTTTTAATGCCCTTTTCATCCATTTGTTCTCAATTTGTATGCTTTGTTTTATGATCGTCTGTTATTGTCTTTGCTGTCCACTGTTCTCATCGCTCTTTGTTAGAGTCAGGTCTCTCTTGTAAATGAGTCCTCGAGGCTCAATGGGATTAACCTGTATAAATAAAAATAGCATCAGTGAAAAGAAACGTCCCAGATTGCAAATGGTACAGGTACCAGAGTAGATGCAGTGCTTCACAGAATCCTCCTGGATAATGCTATTTTTATTAAACACAATCAAATGTGTCATCTTGTCTTCCTTTCATAGTGTCAGTGTTTCCATATTTTTTATGGCATAGCAATCAGCAGATATCCATACAACTTACAGTAATTCTCCTAAGTTAACACACCACTCTTCTAGCAAAATCTTCCTGTTACATTCCCTGTTTTGGTAAAACTTCAACCAAAGTACATCTTTGCATTTAATCCCACTTATCCGTGTACTTCAGAAAGACATGCATTTATGTGCTTAGCACCTGGCGCCATTTTACTCATTACACGATGAACAGCTTTGGACCAAGCATGGCACACGGCATAAAACAAAAACGAACAAGTTTCAACAAGGAGTTATGGTTGTTCCGACACTCAATAGTCCAGGTAGATGAATCTAACAAGGTTAAGTCAAGTCCTCTGGATGGATTCTTCTTCAATGAAACTTTTCGCCTTTCATCCAAAAGACTTCTTCAGTCTGAGGAGCTGCACTAAGCTCAGTCTTATAAATAACACCTTCACATAGTGGTGACAGCCAGAACTTGCTGTTCACATGTGATTTAATTCAATTCAATTCAAAAATACTTTATTAATCCCAAAGGGAAATTAATTGTTGTTGTAGCTCATCATCCTGGTTTCTGTAGAGTTATTATAGATGCTGATGACTTTGGGCAGGAAGGGACTGCAGCAGTCCATCCTACATCGGATCTGAAGACACTGGCCACAGATGCCGATCCGTCCACCCAGCAGACCTCTCGGTCCTCTGGGCCGAACTCCTCCCTGACTGATGGCCATTTCTCTCAGCAGCTTGCTGAGCCCCTTGTCACCACGAACTTAACTGCAGATGCCGGGGGATGATCTTGGCCCTCCCGCTGACAAGATCCATGTTTCCCGCTACCTCCAGGTAAACGGGAATGCATCCACGGTGCCTCCTTTTCAGCTCATTTGGGATTTGGGGCTGTAGTTGAGGTAATATTTTTGTTCAAACGTTTTTTTTTTAAAAGTTTCAGTAAAAATGCTTCTAGCGAAACAGCATCTGATACCAGAGGAAGTAATCATCTGAAGAAAAAAAATTACTTGCATCCAGAAAAAAGAGGAATTAAAGTTTTCAAAGCAAAATCTCAGAATGAATATGAGAGAGCTACTCCAACATGCAATTCTAGAACATAAAAGGAGCACCATCAACCTAAAGGTGGATCGTTAGTGCCCTGAGCTTGGCCTTCTCTCCCGACAGTGAAGTCCTGACCAATGAGAAAGAACCTCCAAACGTTTCTGCCTGGAGACACAAATGTAAAATAATCTGATTGGATAAATATTTTCATTGTGTAGAGGCAGGGCAGCTCACTCAGGACACGAAAGTCCCCAGTTATTGCACATCTCGTGGTGTCTCTGAGCAGCACACCCTTTCCCCAAATGCTGCCTGTATGCTTTCAGTAGCTGCCCACTGCACCCCCTGGTGGTGGATGGGTTAAATGCAGAGATCCAATTTTGCCACTGTATGGGAACATACAATGATGACAACACATAACACATTATTGCCCACAGCTATCAGCATCTAACAACTCTTGAATGAAACGAGGATGATGAGTTACAACAACACTTAATTTCCGTTTGGGATTAATAAAGTATCTTTGAATTGAATTTGAATTGGAGAAAAAAAAGTCGAATTGAGCAGTGTGTTCATTTAAAATAGACTTCTATGTTTTCCCCAAATGATGATGATGATCTAATTACGTATCGGATCCGGCGCATTTCTGTCCAAATCACAGAGACACCTATTTGCATTGGATTAGTATTATCACTGGACCTCGGAGTTCAGCAAAATATAGTAGGTCATTTGCAGGGGAATTTTTACTTTACAAATGATTGACATGGCCAATTCGCACGGGATTAAGAACACAGATAATCTCCGTAATTATTACAAATAGCATGTAGTCCCTAGGTAAAACTAATCCCATGTGAAAACGGCTAATGATGAAGATGAAAAGGCTCGTGCTCCCCCACTGGCAGAGACAGATACTGATACAGGGAGTCCCCGACTTACGAACGAGTTCCGGACCTAAGGACCGTTCGTAACCGATTCTGCCGTATGTCGGAATAATAATAATAATAATAAATTCAATTTATAACGCACTTTTCATTAATGAAAATCTCAAAGTGCTACAAGGTGCAACAGAATTAAATGTCAATAAAACAAATAATAAAACAAGTAAAATCAATAACAGTATCAACTAAGATCAAAAGTAGAATCATGAGGAGGTAGAGTATGCTCGGTTGAAAAGAAAGGTCTTCAAGCCGCTCTTAAAGTCAACCACAGACTGTGGGGCTCTCAGACAGTCAGGAAGAGAGTTCCACAGGCGGGGGGCAGCCACACTGAAAGCCCGGTCTCCCATGGTCCTTAATTTGGTTCTCGGAATGTGAAGGAGATTACTGTTCTGTGACCGCAGCGAACGGGTGGATGAGTATGGAATAAGAATATCCTTCAGATAATCTGGTGAAGTTCCGTGTAAGCATTGATGTGTAATGAGAGCAGTTTTGTACTGAATTCTGTAGGCGACAGGAAGCCAATGAAGGTTATGGAGAATGGGCGTAATATGTTCAAATTTACGAACTCTCAACAAGATCCTTGCTGCACTGTTTTGAATATGAACCCATAGCACGTGCATTCGTAAGTCCGGATTTTCGTTCGTAAGTCGGAAAATGTATGCTAGCGCTGCGCCAAACCCCCGTTTTTCAACACAAACGTACATACTGGTTCATAAACACGCACAGAACTTTGTTTACAAACGGTTAGCTAACACACTTTCATCTAAAAACACCTAAAAAAACACATACCAGTGCTGTATTTAATGTACAACTGCTGTTCGCAGGTCCGTTCGTAAGTCCGAGTTGCCGTAGGTCGAGGGCTCCGTAACTCGAGGACTCCCTGTATAAAGTTAGGAGCACATGCACAAAGTTTTCACTGTGACGGTGAAATCATAAAATTAACTACAGCTCCCATAAAAGCTCTACTTAAGCTTTCAATAAACACCACGCTTAGGACATTAGTTCAGCACGCCACGCATTACCTCATATTTTACAATCAGATTAAACACTCACAGTCACAATAAAACAAGCTGATCCTCTTTAATCGCCACTACCTAAACGCTAAAACAACAAAAACACAAAAAGAAGGAATGAAAGGGAATCAAAATCTTCTATTGGCATCACTTTCACAGTTTCAGTTGCCTCTTAAAGCTCACGTGTGTTTAGATAGATAGCACCAAACCCAGACTTAGTGGGTGGCCTGTGTATTTCCCTTTCCTGTCAATCAAAAAGACACCAAAAAAAAAATAATTTTAATGAGGTGGAACATGTCAGCTTTATCATCTACTGTAAAATAACCTTAAAGTAAAAAAAGAAAAAAGTTTTTTAAAAAAGCCAACCATGGCACTGTTATACCACTAATATACTAATAAAAGTTACAGTTTTTCTTAGAGCTTCACTCAATTCAGCTTTTACTTTCAATAAATTATTAAAATGTGCGTTACGCAATCTCCTCTCGGTTCCATGTGCAGCGTTATTAAAATCCCTTTATGACCGGAGGCTCTGGAAATGTCGGGAAGAAAATAATTAAAGGAACTTTTTATGCTAAATGTGAACCGAAGCCCCTCATTTACAGCATTAAACAGTGATTTATGTACCGGTCTGAAGTGGGAGCAAAGCAGCTCTGAGGCCAGCACCAGTTATAGTTTGCTGGTGTGTCTATATAAGGAGAAGCTCACCTTCTGTAAAAAAGCTGTGCTGGCAGGTTGATTGTATATGTTGAAGCTAAAAGTGCTTCTTTTGTGGTCGTTTTCTCAGAAATGGAATTCACCCTGTCCTTAAGGATATTTTTTACAAGTTTAAACCATGATACTGATTTTTATGTTGGCTATTCAAACAGAAAAAAATGGTATTTTTTGTTGTTGTTTTTTGTTCAATTGAAAACTTTTTTTTATTCGTCAAGAACACGGTGGACTTGCTTTTCCAGCTTTAACACATTACAGGGTCCAGTTCATGGTTAAAGGGTCTTCAGAGACAACTACAGTCATCCACATGTGAACAAAATATACTTAGTCCTTTTACATAACATTACTAAATTCGATCTATTCAAGTTCGCTCCATTTATAAGACTTTATAGTACTCCATTATAATTTGTTCTAGAATTGCACCGCTCGAGGTGGCTGCATGTTGGAGTAGCTCTCTTACATTCATTCTGAGATTTTGCTTTTGAAAACTTTACTCTTTTTTAATGTAAATCACTTTTTTTGGGATGATTACTTCCTCTGGTATCAGATGCTGTGCAGCTGGAAGGATATTTTATGAAACCTTTATTTTTGGACATTTGTTAAGATGCGTAACCATAATAAGGTGTTATTTATTTATTTATTTATTTGTTTTTTATTTATTTATTTATTTAACAAATGAGAGCAGCTGATTAACATATCAAAAGCTATAAAAAAAAACAAAAAAACAACAACTCAACTACAGTCCCAAATCCCAATGAGTCGAAAAGGAGGTGCAGTGGATGCATTCCCATCTACCTGGAGGGGATGCTTAAGTGCCTGGCCACTGGGATCTTGGAAGTAGTGGGAGATGCGGCTCGTGACTGTGGGAAGACCCAGATTGTTGGGAAGACTATGCAGCATAAAAGGAAGATTCAACACTTGCTCTTCTCAAGTGCAGACGTCTCCTCTCGGTCTCCGCTTTGCTTTTGCATTGTCTTGTCTGTGAAACTGGCTGAGAGCCTCTCTTCTACAAAATCTTCTGAATCATAACTATGGACTTCAATTTTGTCAGTTGGTCCCTCAACCCAACTGATAACATTCTTCAAAAAGAAGACAGGCTGTAGGCGAGCCGATTTACCCTGAATGCATGCACACAGCTGGATATCTCATTGACTTGGAAGACTTGATGATGTATCTATCTCTGCAGTCATCTGTGGATCTTAAGGATGCATATTTAATTGGATAACTGGTTCCTGCTTTTTGGATTTAGCTAGTTCCTAGTCTGTCAACATAAAAGGAAGATGTAGGCGGCCAATCTGGACCTGGTCAGGCTGCCTGCCTTACATGATGGCTTGGTTCATGTCTCGAGAAACCAGACTTTTGGCTGAATGGATTAGAGCTTGGGGATTTTCTGAGGCACGTTCCATTTGTTTGGTCATTTTAATTTGGACATTTTCAGAAGCGAGTGGACCGACACAGACTGAAGGTAGATGTCACTAAAGTTCTGCCTGTTCCCAAAACAATCATGTTTATCTGAAATTCGGCTCCCCGGCCGGCCTTGATAGGCCGTCTTATCTCAACACGCCTGAGAAGTTTTGTAAACCAGATGCTCTCATCCCCCTCCCAAACCTGCTGCTGAGGAATTCCACGGACTTTTCAGAGGAGCACAGCTGAATAAACATTCTGTCATCATTTCAGGACTCTTGCCTCTGGCCGACCTTGGCAGCTACCCCCCCATGAGTGTGCACAGATCTATGAGCGGGCTGTTCAACCGCCTTTGAGTCTTCCCTGACCTCTGCGTAATGTCGGTGTCATTATGTGCTTGTGTGCGAGACTTTTTTTCATTACCACATTTTTGACCTTCAAACAGAGGTCAAAAATGTGTTAGGATTTTTTTTGTCTCCAAACCCTATGTGTCATTTTTCACCACTTTTATTGTCTGTCCAACAGATCTCACTTGTAAATGAGTCTTCGAGGCTCAATGTGACTTTTCTGTTTAAATAAAGGTTGAATGAATGAAAAGAGCAGAGTAGTCTGGAGCCATGTGGT
>JBBPBX010057468.1:0-22421 GCA_038048925.1 Garcialebias charrua
ACTGGTGCATTTCCAGTGAAGCACATGATCAAAGTGTCTGCTTCGTATCTGTCCGTGGCGATTTCTCTCAATTCGCCGCGGTCATCAGAAAGCAGGGACGCTCTGGGGAGAACCAGTGACGGACAGACCACAGCTTTGGACTGCCCAGGTATCTGCCTCCCATCATAAATTAACTACCGGAGACTCCGTTACCTCTTCGTGTGAAGACTGCTTGTGTTTACGACTTCCTCCGATTCACGGCCCGCTGGCTTCTCTTCTGAAAGTGAAAATAAAAACGTTTAGAAAACAATCGAGTGTTTAAATACACACCGCAGAAGAGTCGAACTCGGCTCACCTGGAAGTTTTGCAGGAAACTGTGAAAACACGCAAGACGCCTCAGCAGCCGGTTCAAAAGACAGAGGAGCCATCGGCGAAAGGAAATCAAGAGCCTGAAAATAAAAAAAGTTAGAATCAAGAAACGGAACGTCGTTTAGAAGAGACGTAACGGACCAGACGAGATTCTGGAGCTAGGGCTGGGCCATATCATATAGTTCACGATAATACCGGTTAAAAAAAAAAACTTGCCCGGGCAAAAAAAAAGGTATGATATGCTAATTTTATGACGTAATACGTCAGGGCGCCCCCTTAACAACAGAGCGCTTCGAACGACCAAACCGAACTGCGCACCCCCTCCGCCTGTCGGTACTGGTGTAACGCTAATCAGTTACGCGCAATACTAGCTAGCTAAAATGCTAAAAACAAACAACGCGCGTCTCAGCTTCTCTCCATCCAGCTCTAAACAGCAGGTACAGACAGCTCAACTGTCTCCCCCCACCCCACTCTGAGCTGCCGGTGCGGGCTGCGTCTCCCCCGCTCTAAACTGTCGGTACAAACACGCGCAGCTCAACTGTCTCTTGAGTTCCACAGTCGGTCCACGGACCAAGAGGCAGGTGATCAGAGACAGATCAGTAAGAAAAATGAATCATTCCTGCATGAAGCTGAAACACCACAAGCTTCAGGGTCAGCTGATCACCTTGTTACAAGTTCTGGAAGTTATACTTCATTTAAAGGCAATATATATTTTGTTGTACGTTACATGTAGGGTCCAACAGATCCTAAGCTTAATTTTATTTAGTTGTTTTGGGAAACTACACATGCACTTTAGTTTTTGTGGTGGTTTTTGTTGACCTATATTTTATGCAGACTTTTTCAATCTAAATAACAGAAGGATCTTTTTTTTAATATATACTGTATACTTTCAATGCCAGCTGATTTGTATTGGATCGTTTGATTTATGATCTGCAATGTTTTTATGTTTTTCGTGTTGTACTTCATTGTCTGTGTTGCCTGTTGCGTGTTTGTTTGTCCAGCACTTTGGTGTGGACTTGTTCCTGTTTAAAGTGCTTTATAAATAAAATGGTATGGTATGGTATGGTACTTGGAGACTGAATACTAAAGTAATTTCAGTAAAATTACCCCTTGTTTTTTATTTTTTATTTTATATAATACTGCAAAGCAACATGGTACCGGTAAGTTAATTTTGTCAAATAAATAACTTTGATTTCATTTGTTGTTGTTTTTTATCACAAAACTTATCGTTATCGTCAGAATGCTCTGAAATATCACGATATAATATTTGAGCCGTATCGCCCACCCCTATCTGGAGCTGCAGGGAACGAGGCGAGACAAACTCATCTGACTGAACGTCCCCGGCGGAGTTTTATTTTTGATCTTGGTTTTAAAACAGCATGCAGAAACACAAGAGGCACCACTCACAGGATCTTCCTTGAGGAAAGAGACCAGAGGTGTTTCCTTCAGAGTTTCGCTCCACCTCTTGTCCCAGTCAGCCTCCAGTTCTCTGATGGACCTCCTCATTTCTGGAATCTCTTCCTTGGACAGTTTTTGCCTGAATGGGCGGCAGAGCCGGACAGAACATTATGAATCTTTTTTAGTTATTTTTATTGTAAACATTAGAGTACAACTTGTTTTGTACCTGATGAGGTGGAGCTCCTGCAGCACCCGGGACAAGTGACGACTCTTCTCCTGCAGGTTCTGAGGACTGGGCCGGGAGTCTGGGGCAGGAGAGACCCGAGCACGCTGCTCCTTCAGGAGCTGCAGGGCGTGGTTCGACAGCTCCAGCACGCAGAGGAGGTTCAGCTGGCCGCCTTCATACACACTCCCTGAATTTAGCTAAAAACACAGAGCAGCACAACTTTATACATTTACATCACTACAAACATCTGTCCAAACACTTGTTCAAAGTTACCGTAATTGCCAGTGTACAAGCCACTACTTTTTTCTCACACTTTGGACCCTGTAGTTTGTAGAAGTGGCTAATTTGTGCACTTTTTTCATAACTTACAATGTTATATTTTATTTTGACAGACTTCATGCCACCGAATAACATTTTCCTTCGACAGAGCTGGGCGCTCTCTAACTGTCCTGCACCCACCCCTCTTGGGGGCGGGGCTTTTGTGATGGAGTGAATGTCCTCAGAATCCCATGAACCAAACCTCTGGCTCAGGGTTTCAATATTCCTACCATAACTCCACCCACTCAAGTCATGTGACCTGGGGCCTCATGTATCAACCGTGCGCACGCACAAAAACATTGCGCACGTCACTTTCCACGCAAAGTGGCGTATGTATCAAATCTGATATGAACGGGAATATCTGCGCATCCACGTACAAATCCACGGCTGCTCCCCTGCTTGCGTACGCACGTTTCTGTGGTTATATTTCCTTTGGCGACACTTACAGGTTATTCAGAGAAACTGTGTCCATGATATGAAAATAATCATAAATCCCACCAAACACACATGATTAACAATTATTACATCCACATGGACGCAATTAGATGAGTGGATATAAAAGCATGCGCCAAATAGTGGCAACGATATTGACAACAATGAGATGTGATTTCTTTAAATAAGAAGTTAACCAAGCTGTACCAACACGCCTACGTTTAGGTCAGTGTGTAGCGCGGTTGCCTTTAGTTCCAAAGGTCATGAGTTCGAATCTCGCATGGTACAACGTTTCTCTTTTTTTTTTTCGTTCCAGATTTAAATACACATGAAAACTATTTACAAAACAAGAAATCGTCTGCTTCCTTTCATTTCATGTATTGTTCTATTTCTTGTTGTTTTATTAAATAGTTTTCCTGTGTTCTTTAAATCTGGAATGAAAAAAAAAAACGTTGTACCAAGGGGGAGTCGATCTCACGACCTTTGGGACGAAGGGCGGGCGCGCTCACCACTAACCTATACAGGCATGTTAGAGCAGATGGGTCAACTTCTTGTTTAAAAGTGGATGGTATGTTTTGCGCTAGGCGTGCCGAATAAAACCTTTTTCCGTGCTTCTCTGCCTCACTCAGAAGTGATTCCTGTTCACAGTCCGTGAAGTTCCTCTTTTTTCCACGTTCCGACATGATTTGCAATGGAGCAGAGACGACATTCCTGTCGTGCATGGCATATTTGAATGACTTTGCATATTCATACGGAGGCGTGTCAAAGGCGGAGTCGGCCACTCTCTCATGTGCGCTCAGTTCCACGTTCATCGTGATGTACAAAAGGAATGTGCGTGGATTCAGGTGTACGCAGGGTTTGATAAATCTGGATTTTTTTGTGCGTAGACACTTTTCTGGATTTGTCCGTACGTCACTTTTCAGTAAGAAGTCCACGCAAGTCTTTGCACATGAGGCCCCAGAAGTCTAACCAGAATGACCAACGAGGTACTCTCGAGGACCATCTCCCAAAATAGACGTGCATTCATTTCTTCAGATCGTTACTGTATTTTGCACCTCAAGCACAGACCTGTTCCATCTGTTTGGCGATAACGGAAAACGCAAGGAGAATTTCTTAAAGTGATGGATCTGGCTGTCGAAGGAGGAAACAGTAGCTGCCGAGTGTGATGACGTTTATCTGAGCCTCAGAGGACTTTAGTGCACAAGGACGAAGAAAATAGCACGATGAGTGACTTGGCCGACTACTAATTAAGCTGTGTTAAAGGCATAATAAATAAATAAAAATGACTGGATGTTCCTCTCCTCCTGGGTCACGTGGCTCCGTTGAGCAAAAGTCATCAAAATCTATTTTTAAAGTGGTCAAGTCTGGTTCATATTTTAATCAAAGGTTTTCAAATTCTTTCGGTGTACGGTAAATGTTTAAATACCAGGATCTCGTTTAAGATCACATCCCAGCACGGAGCGGAGACAACGAACGGGAGGGGCTCTCCCCTCTTCCTCCTCCTCCGGGCTCCGCTGAGTACTAGAAAATCACGTCAAATTTAGTTAGAAGGTACATTTAAAAACTACGACGTAGCTTTAGGGCCATGCAAAAAAAAATAAAAATAAAATAAAAACATTGCTATGCCAAAAAAAAATTACATTCCATAAAATTACGAGAATAGTCTTACGACTTTTTATTTATTTTTAACTAGGGATGCACCGATCCACATTTTCTTACTTCCGATCCGGATACTTAAATCTCATATCATCATCATCATTGATTTTAAACGAGACTGTAATAATCTCCTCTCAAGTACAATGTGTACACATATATGCATGCATGTCCAAAAAGGCAACTTAAGTTTTATTAATGTTGGATAAGTTTCAAAGTTACGATTAAATTCTGCTAACTCAAAACATGTTTTATTTTATTCCTAGCTTTAAAGTGGATACTAAAGTGATTAATCTAAGTGATAGTTTAAAGTTATTTTATATATTCTTTGAAATAAGGGGGTGATGTAAATAATTTTTTTCTTCTTTCTGCACTCTTTTCATTCAGCGTTTGCTTTTTGATGAATTTGTTTTCTTTTGTCTCTTTTAAATGAATAAATGAAATAAAATATTAAATAGCTTTACATCTGCTAAGTTCATGGCATAAACCAACACAGACATGTTCCTGTTTTTAGTATTTTACATTGTTTTATAATGTAGCTGTTTATGTTTTGTTTTTTAATACAGTTTTCTTGTAATTTTTAATTATTATGCCTTTTTTATGATTGTCAACTGCTGGACTGATAAATATCTCCTGGAGGGTAAACTATATCTTGGCTGAAAGTACGAAGCTGTGAAATCCTTCATTTTCTACAGCTGATAGTGGTTGGTCATTAATGACGATGAAGTTTAGCAACTTCTCTGTAAACATTTGTGCTTCGGGGCTTCAGCGGTGTGTTTTTCTTGTTCAATTCGGGGCGGGCGCTCTGATTTCGGTCAGCCGCTCTCAGCCTGTCCCTCCACCGAGACGGGGACGCGGATGGCCGGGTCGGGATGCTTGTGTTTCAGTTCATTAAGAGTGGCGTCCCGCTGAAGCCCCGGAGCTCGAATGTCCAAGGTAAAACTAACTTGACCGCAGTTTAATGTGGCGCTATGGCTCTGCAGACATTGCACGTCTTGTGGTGTTTAGTGTAAAATACTTCCACACAGAGGACATGTTACAATGAAAAGTTGGTTAGCTGTTAGCTAAGATGCTACTGCACGTTGTAGCTGGCTGCAAACTATGAAATGGATTTCCTGAATGTGAGGCGGGTCTTGTTACTCTGGGTTCATGAGACACGCTTCCGTTTAGGAAATCCATTCCATAGTTTGAAGCCAACGTGCATCATGGATCGAAAATATTGGCAGGTTGGATCGGAAAATCCGATACGTAAATTATGCTGGTATCGGAAGCCGATACCGGATTGGACCCATCTCTATTTTTAAACAGCTGTTGTTAATCTCTCCCCCCCACCCCCCACCATAAATCAGATCCATGATGCAACCTGTCAATCAATCCAGTAGGCGTGTCAGCAAAATGACCAATCCGAAGCTAAATGCTCTTTACCTACAAAGAGCTGGAGCGCACCACCGTACTGTAAGCAGGTTCAAAGTCCTGATATTGATAATAATCTGATGCTCTAACAGATTACAGTTTCTCACCGAGCGCCGTTTTCAAAAACAAAAACCATGACGTAGAAGCAGAAGCAGCGAACACAAACACAACAGCAGGTGGCAGTATTGGAGCATGTTTTGAGTAGGAGCGTCATTAATAAAAGTTTAACAAACATTCTTCGTTTGACCAGTTAAAATGCATGAACCCTGATTTATTGTGTCACAGTTCGGATAATATTACGACTCATTTAGCTTCGGATTGGTCATTTGCTGACACGCCTAATGGACTGATTGACAGGTCACGTCATGGATCCGACTTGTGGAAAAAAAAAAAAAAAAGTCTTGTAATTTTATGGCTTTAATTTTTTTTTAGCGTGGCCCTCAAGCTCCATCGTAAAAAAAACAACAAAAAAAACAGCAGCTGTTACCAAATGTGTAACAATAAAAAATCAATGGTGTTCATTCTGTAGGTTGAATGGTTTTAACCACGAGTAAAGCATGATGAACACTTATTGACATCACCAAGCCAGAGTGCATGAAATGCCATCCGGTGGCCGATTCTTGTACGGCAGCAAGAGCTGGATGCCAGGAGCTTAATAACCGGAGCGTCTTATTGATGTACAAAATTATGATTCATCTTAAATTCAGCCTGTGCAGCTTAGAGTCAAGTGCGTTCTGAAGCCTGACAGTTACGGTATGTTTTACAGAAGACCAGTCTTTTCTTGACTTTTGTAAACAACCGTTACTAAAAATTCTGATAAGAGCTGTGGTCGAATCGCCCGACGTTTGGAAAACAAAGGGGGATTCTCACCTGATGTGGGAGCTGTTCAATCCTCTCCTGCAGACAGCGAGGGATTGTAAGGGCTCGGTCCGTTCCGTCCAGGACGTTCTGTTCCACGTTCCCCTTCAGGACGGTTTCCATGGCGCTCCGCTCCTCTCTGATGGTCGACAGCGTCGCTTCAACGTCCGACCACAGGGAGCGCACCTTGAAGAACAAAACGGCATTGTTAAAAATTGAACGTTTGTTTACATCTTTAGCCGATTGTCCAACGGTTTGGCTTGTTGTTGGCGGCTTTAAAGACGTAAAAACTTAAAAACAAACCTTTTGGATCTTCTCAGAGAGAGAAGGCTCAACCTCTGCAGAATCAGGACTGCAACGCCTAAAAGTAGACAAGTCTGTTTAGTGTGACTTGTGTTAGCAAAATGAGTCAGAGAGCACAAGCTGCAGTGCAAATTAAAGTTTGAGAGCTTGAAAAATAAGTCAAAAATTCCTTAATGAGTCATTTTTTACAGCAGAGGTCACATTTTAGGCCAAACTGTTGAAAGAACAAGTTAAAACTTACTTTAGCAGTTCATCATACTTAGCACTTTCTGCTTTCAAGTCCCTCATGGACTTCACCAGACCCCTGAAGATCAACAAAAACACTACGCGTTAATGATGACTTTTTTTCGAGAGCTGGGATTCATCGCAGATCCAGTGACCATGAAAAGCTGAAACTGGAAACAAAACAAGTTTGGATTGATGTTTGTGGCGTAGCTGTGGAAGTCCAAGAACAGAACTGTGAGTCGGCTCAAACCAAAATGATCCGACGTGGAGAGCAGGTCAACAAGTAGCTACGAGATTATCTTAACGATTCAAGCAGGCGAAGCACAAAGCTAAATGATTCTAGTGAATACAATATGTAAAGCTCCAGTTTTGGTGTTGGTGCATCTTTAGCTTTTTGAAATATTTTTGCATTTTCTGCCATTTTTTTCCCCCTCTTAGAAAATTGAGCTTTGTGTTTACAAAATTTTACTGCTCCTTTCACATTTTGTTCTGGTGCAGCTTCTTTCAGCTTCCTTGAGCAAAATAAAATAGATATATTTCAGCTACTTTCAGCTGTTTAGTGCTCCTTTCAGATTCTTTTCTGCTAATTACAACATTTTTGTGCTTCTAACTTTCTGCTAATTATTTCAGCTTGTTATGCTCTCAGTCTTTTCTACTATTTCAACTACCGTAGCTGTTTGCTTTTTCAGCTAATTCCATAGTTTTTGCTTTCATTTAAACTTATTTCAGCCTAGTTCAGCAGAAATGTGCTCTCTCCACTTCCTTCTTATCATTCAGCTTCTTTCTGCTTATTTAGCTACTTTTCAGCTGTTTTTTTGTTGTTGTTGCTAATTTCACTTTTTTGCAGATCATTTCCGTTTTGTGCCAATTTCTGCTTCTTTCAGCCTAATTGGGCAAACGTGTTATTTCTGCTTTCTTCTGCTAATTTAAGCTTGTTCTACTGTTTCAGCTACCTATTTAGCTTTATTTTTTATGCCAATTTCAGCTGTTTTTAGATCAAGTTTTTTGTGGTAATTTTTGCTCCTTTCAACTTAATTAACTTCTTTCCGGTAATTTCAGCTCGTTATGCTCCTTTCAGTCTCTGCTAGTTTCAGTTTTTTCTTGATATTTCAGCGATTTAGCCGTTTTGTACTAAACTTGGCTTTTACAGCTGAGTTAACATTTTTGGAGCTCATTTCAGCTCTTTCTGCTTCCTTCTGGAAGTTTAAGCTTCTTTGTGCCTTTTCAGCTTTTTTTGTTGTAAATTTCAGTTATTTTTTCTTAGTTAATTTTCTAATTTTTGTGCTAATTTCATTTTATTAAACCTAACTGATTTTTTTTTTTTTGCTTTCTTCAGCTAATTTAGGCTTGTTCTTCCATTTCAGCTACAATTTCATAATGTTTTTAGCTAATTTCAGCAGTTTTTCAGCAAATTCTTCTGCAAAAAGCATTCACAGTGCATTTTTGCAGGGAATTCAATTTCTACAGTTGGCAAATGTTTTCCTCCATGTTAAGAGTTTATTTATTCAATTTTGACAAGTTGAAAAAAAAACTTTTGCGCATTCTGCTCCAATCCATTTAGAATCATCTCCACCCAGCTGCAAGGGGACGACAAAGAAGAACTTACTGGGCTCTCCTCTGGTACTCGTGGAGAAAACGGTCCTGATCGACCGCAGCCTTCAGAAACCTCGAACGGACCAGGCTGAACCTTTTCACAGCCACATCTGAGGAGGAGGCCGGCGTCGCTGCTGCTTCAGGGACCCAGCTGCCATCTGACAATAAGACGGGACGATAGAAGGCTACTTTGAGGCGGACTTAACTCAGAACGAAAAAAACGTATACAACGCTACGATTTTGACGACTATCCAAACTACGGACGCATAAATTAAAGAGTGGTACTTGTGCTGAACGTCTTCATCTCTTGCAGCATGACGTAGCTGGCCAAATGAAGCATCAAACTGATAAACTTGGGGCCGCCAGGAGACAGAAACAACGACGCCACGACTTTGGATCCTGCGTTTGCAGAGTCATCCTACGAACAGGGCAAAAACAAACGACACAGACAATGAAATGATTGAGAGCAGGTAACAGCATAATAGACTCTAGTAAGAGCAGGAGTGGAGAAGAAACAAACACTCTGTCACTCTGCATTTCAATTTCTGACCATGTAGAAACCTTTATGAAAGGAGAAAATAACACCAGTTAAAGACAAGAACAAAAGATGTCAAATAGGTCTGTGAACCTAAGTTGTGAATTTAAGAAAGAATTTTAGGGAATAAAAAAATTAAGCTTTACCATTATTTCCCGCAGCCAGGAACAAGTGAGTTTGCGGAACTCCGCCTCTGCCTTGTGATTCAAAATGGGCCAGCAGTGCCTAAAACAAAACAAAATATATTTAATAATCTCATTAAACCAAAGCTTCTGGTAAACACCTGATGACGTCATCAGGCCCGTCTTTTACCTGTACGTTTCATGAAATCTTGCGGAGTTGAGTTTCTCCAGCAGGAAATGGGTTACTATGTAAAAGGCGTCTTTGTTTGGTTTGTCGAACATGTTCCTAGTTGATACACAAACAGAAAACAAGAATTAAAAGAAACAATAAAGTTACCAGGACCGGGAAAGACGAGCTAAACGTGAACTCACAGTCCCAAGTTGAGGTACTTGTTGTTGGTTTTGCTGGTGATGGATGACGCCGCAGCGTCAGGTTGAAACCCCAGGCCGAGCAGAGAAAACCACAGATACTGTCCGTTTTCCCTCTGCATTGGTGTCGGGTTTGTCATTGTTAAGTTTTTTTTTATTCCTGAGAGTAAAATGTAGTCAAAACAACAACAAAAAAGCGAGTCGTCTTCACAAAACGCGACCGAGCTAGTTAGCTGCGGCGCTAACTTCAAGGTTTACGTCCAGGAAACTTGTTATAAAGTTAAAAAAGACGAACATTTCAACAAAAATAAAATAAACAAACAAACGTCAAAAACAACTTAACTCACGGTCTGTAAAATAGAATGAACTCTTGGAATTAACTAACTTTCATTTGGACATTTGTTTGAACTTATGAACTCAAGAAACGCAAACCGCCAATTTTTCCTAATGACCCGGATGCTGTTCCATTCTACATCCGGTTCAGACCCGGATTTTCCAAAGTAAAACTACAGTTTGAAAAAATAATAATAAGCGTTCACTTTGACCAAATTTTACAAACACTAATGTGTTTCTGTAATTAAAAGAATGTCCAAAACAAAGAAAAATAAATAATTACAACACGTTCGACCGTTTTTTTTTTCCAACAAAAAAACTTCATAAAGCACTAAACAAGTGCAAAAACAGCTAATCTCAGCTTCAGCATCAAGCAAGGGTGTCCAACCTTGAGGGCCGGCCTGTTCTGCAACTTTTAGATGCGTCTCTGATGCCACACAGTGAATCAATAAAAAATGTCGTTAACAGGACTTTGGAGAACTTGACTGCACTGAGAAGCAGTAACATGATTCATATGATTCAGCTGTGGGGCAGACCTATCTAAAGTTGCAGGACTCTGGCCCTCGAGGCTACTTGTTGGAGTTTGACACCCCCTGACTAAGTTTATCTTGTGAAATATTATTTTTCCTATATTTATATATAGATATACGTATATTTATATATAGATATACGTATATAAATATATACATATATACAGTATACAGTATATACATATACATATTTTCTTCTTTCTGCTACCTTTCATTTTTTATATTTTGTATGTTATCATATATGGGATTGTTTTGTACTGTATTTTTTTAATGAACAAATGTTATAAATAAAAAATATGTATCAGATATAACAAATCTGATTTGTGAATTTTCTGACCTGCAATATAGATTAAACCAGCAGCTACTTTTTACACAATAACCTGCTATTGACATTTGTTTGAAACTTTACATTTTTCTTCATGTTACAAACTGTAAATTACAAGATACAAGATACAAGAGATTTTTATTAACATTGCACCAGTTAACCGATACAACGTGATGATGTATACACAGTCGTCCAGAAGAGGGAGAGAATGTAAAGCTGCAGCATATTCAAACACATGACATGTTCTTCTGCGCGGCCGCTCTCATCCGTCTCCGGATGAAGGTCAAACAGATATGGAAAAAGGAAAAACACAATAGGTATCATTTGTGATATTCAAAAAAAGAATCTATCAAAGATTGCCTTAAGACACTCTATGATAAAGTCCCAAAAACTCTATCAGCAATAAGCACAACCAGACAAGACATTGTTGCAGTTTTGACGACATGCAAGGAGATCAAAGAGTCTGTGAGCAACATTCAGATAGCACAGTTCAGCAGTTGTCTCAGCTCGGCGCCTCCGAGCGCACCCACAGAGATCTCTGGGGGGGGGGGGGGGGTCAGCAAGGTCTCTCAGCTTCACTCCAGGAGAATAATTTCCAGCACACAGCCTTCTTCTTTTCAAGGTCGTGCAGAAACCAGATTAGATAGTCTTTTGTTTATCTTCAATCCAGGCCACAGTGTTCTTTTTGACTGCAGCCTTCCAAGTCCAGGTGCTGTTCAGGTCCAAAGTCGCCGAATCATATGAGGTTCCGAACTACGAACCCCCATCTGTGCCCTGATTGATGCCGGGCGGCTGTAAACGAGTTCCAAAGCGCACCGCAGGTCCGCGGTGGTCTACCGCTGCTCCTATCGTGCGATTCAGCTCGTACAACAGCTGGGATGAGGAGCTCACAGCCCGGATCAGAGAATCTTGCTGATCAGGAAGTTTGGCCAGCGCGCCGATAGCCGCCGAAGCTTCCTGAGCTTCCAGTAGCAGACAGCTCCGCTGACGCCAAAAAACAGAGCAGCTGCCACCAATATCCCAATAATCCACAAATCTTCCACGTCTTCGACAGACAAGACGGTCAAACACATGGGTTGCCACTGTCCCCACGAGTCCATCATGTATCCGACAGCGTGCGTGTCAGAGGGGCAGACCGCTTCTCCTGGCCCGGTCCGCTTCGTGGAAAAAATCTTATCTATAGATGAAACAGCCCAATTTATTAAATCCATCGCAAATTGGTTCGAGTGAGCGCTGAAGAGTCACGGACGAGACAAAAAAGCAAGCAGGGAGGAGGAAAACTTAGGGAGGATAGGAGCAAAAAGATGTGCGACTTGCTTTGCCGAGAGCGGAAGTAGGAAGGCATACGTGTAAAATAAAACGCTGAACAGACACCACGTTTTGGCTTTATAAAAAAATTAGTAAAAGTTATTGTTTCCATTTTAGTTCCAATAGATGTAAAACTGTAGCCTGGTTAAAACCAGACCCTTGTCCTTCACTTGCTAAGCGAAGCGAAGTGAAGGACAAGGGTCTGGTTTTAACCAGGCTAGTAAAACTGCTAAATAGGAATTAAAACTCAGTAATCCAATGGACATCAGGGCACACATATTAGTTACTTCTTATAAAAAGATACTAAACGTGTAATTTTGATTGTATACTAATACATTAATTTGAAAACTGATTACATATGCCGGTAGCCACATTATGCCGTTTAAGTGACTTAAGGGTTTTGTAGGACCACGTTCAGATTCACGAGCTTCTCTCATGCCTCACACTGTGATATTCTTATCTAAATATATATATTTTTAATTCAACGATCATATACTCGTGTAAAATATTTAAAAAAATAATTAAAGACCTTCCCAAAGGTAGAGCTGTTCAGACTAATCAAAGTATTAGGGCAAAGTTCAGCTGTCAGTTGGACTTCAGCCTCAGATCAAATGAACGTTTCACTTGAGCTGTGATGAAACAAATCTGCCAAGTTAGAGTAACAGCAACTAGAGAAATCACATTTCCTGCAAATATGCAGTGTCAATTATTGCTGAAAAACAGCTGAAATTAGCCAAAGCATGCTGAAATGGAAGAACAAGTCTAGGTTAGCAGAAAAAAGCAGAAAGAAATTAGGTTTGAATAAAGAAACGAGCACAAAAAAGTGGAAATTATCAGAAAAACAAAAAATGTGTTAAAAAAACAGCTGAACAGCAGCTAAAAACAAAGAAAGAAGCCAGAATTACCAGAAGTGGGGAGTGTATTTTTGATGTATTAGGCTGAAAAAGAAGTTGAAATGTGTGCAAAAAATGTGGAATTAGCTGAAAAAGCTAAAATTAGCATAACAGCTAAATAGTAGCGGAATTAACAGAAATAGCTGAAACTCGCATAAATAAGCTGAAGGCAGCATAGCAAGCTAAAATGATCAGAAATAAGTTAGAAGCACAAAGGTATTGAAGTTAGCAGAATAAAGCTGAAAGGAGCACAAAACAGCTGAAAGTAGCTGAATTTAAAAAAAATGCACACGGAAGCTGAAGCAGAACAAAATGTGAACGGAGCAGTAAAAGGCTGTAAACAGAGCTAAAGATTTGAAGGATGTAAAATGAGCTCAAATCATTTTCTATGAGGAAAAACTAACAGAAAAGGCTAAATATTTCAAAAAGCTAAAGTTGCACCCAAACCAAAAAGTCACAGCAGGATTGTCCTGAAACAGCTGAACGTTTTAATTCATGATTTGTTGAAACAATTTGAAAACTGCAGGACCGTGTCCAAAAAAAACATACGAAAGAAAAACCGGATCACAACAGTGAACGCTTCATCAACGTTCACACAATAAGATGGAACACGCAAGACGTCAGAACTTCTTGTTAACACTTAACTAACGTTTATAAAACTTTATTACACTGAGCGTGCACTTAGCAGGTAAAACTCCAGGAAGCTCCAGTAAAAAAAAACACACATTATTTATCGAGTGTTGTTTTGTTGTTTTTTTATTGCAGACCATACAAGTGTAATATTTTCATCACAACCCGTTCGGGAGAGGAACAGCAACCAGTCCCGTCAGTGGAGTTCTTTCAGAACCAGCTGGCAGCACTCGCCCACCTTCGACGGATCCGACACCGACGAGTATTTGGAAATCTGAGAGCCGACGCCGAGGGAGCGAGCCAAGTCCTGCGCCGTCTCGTCGGAGAACACGGTGGTTCCCAACGCCACCAGCAGCCTGAAGACGGCCTCCTTGTCCTGCACGCTCTCCAGCGCCCTGCTGGCCACGGACAGACACTGCGCCTTGGCCTCCAGGTCGGGCCGGCTGTGGAAGCAGCCCGCGTAGTTGAGCACCAGCGTTGCCAGGGCGACGTGGATGTTCTTGTTGCGCACGGCGGCCAGGTCGGCGGCGCGCGACAGCACCGTCTCGCGCTGCGCCACGAGCAGGGCGCGGCCGTGCCTGCCGCTGAAGCAGTTGCACAGCGTGCGCAGCGCCAGCATCTGGTTGGCGGGGCGGCTCTCGCTCCTCATCAGCTTCAGCAGGTGGTTGCACAGCTGGACGCCCTCGGCCTCGCCGCAGAGGCTCTCGTTCACCTGCGGGTGGCGCACCGCCAGCCTCAGGACGTCCAGGACGGGAAACACGATGTCTGCCGGCGCGGAGGGGAGAGGATTGCGTTAGGGAGCGGCGGCGACGAAACAGGTTGAGCGGCGGCGACGAAACAGGTTGAGCGGCGTCGAGAGCGTTTTTTTTTTACCTTCGGGCCAGTGCGAGGCTTTCCAGAGGGCGTCGATCTGCTGGAGGGTGGGAGGAGCCTCGGCTGGGTTCGACCCGCACACAGACAACAACAACTTCTCCAGACTTTCCACGATGTCTGCGGAGAGCTTGTGCTCCGGAGGCGCCTCGGCATTCAGCTCCTTCAACTTGGCTTAAAAAAATAAATAATTAAAGTGAGATATTATTCAGCGAGCAAAACACACACTGCTGTGCTCAGTTACATTTATGAATGTAAACTAATAATAAAACAAGAGGTTGTGGTTTTACATCAAGAGGCAAGATAGAAACTATTCAGAACTTTATAACAGAGTTCATGCTCAATAATCCAGGTACAAATCCAACAATGTTCATTCAGGTCATCCGTTGTTGTTTTTTTGTTGTTTTATGCCGAAACGTTTCATCCTTCATCCAAAGGACTTATTCAGTCCAAACAGCCACAAACAAACTGGAGTCCACTTTTTTTGCACAGGTTTTTTTTCCAATATGGGAGTGTGGTACAGGTAGTCCTCGACTTACGACGGTCTTGAGTTACGACGCATCTCCCATTAAAATACAAAAAATATATATATATTTTGAAATTTTATTTTGAAAAGCCGAGTTACGCAGTTTCCGGTTTTTACTTCATAAATGCAGCTGCGGAGGAATTCTGCCCTGTACTCTCTGAAAAAGCTAAGTCTGGTCCTCTGGACATTCAAAAAAAAGAAGAAAAAAACTGTACATAGTACAACTTACTGTTACTGTGTGTGAACGCGGTTTTACGTCATAAACAAATACGGAGGATGGACCAAGCTGGACGGTGGTTTTACGACGTGAACGCAATAGAGAATACGGCGGAGGGACGGAGGAACGGCTTCACCAGCATTCCAGAGTAGGAAATTAACAATTTTTTCCTTCATTGTGGCTCTGAAATGTATGTGTGTTTTGATAATTATGTAGGGTACTGTGTTAGGATAGGCTAAGTGCTTGGTAAAATACACTACTGTACGTATAAGGTGCAGTTTGGACGTATGTTCCAACTTACGTCAAAATTCGGTTTACGCCGCCGCGTAGGAACGGATCTCCGTCGTAAGTCGAGGACTACCTGTATTCAAAACTTTATAACAGAAAACCAAAGTTCATGCTCAATAATCCAGGTACAAATCCAACAATGTTCATTCAGGTCATCCGTTCTTTTTTCTTTTTTTTTGCTGAGGCGTTTCATCCTTCACCCAAAGGACTTATTCAGTCCGAAGAGCCACAAACAAACTGGAGTCCACTTTTTTTGCAAAGTTTTTTTTCCACTATGGGAGTGTGGTATTTGTGGGACTCCAGTTTGTTTGTGGCTTCTCGGACTGAAGAAGTCCTTTGGATGAAGGACGAAACATCTCAGCAAAGAAATAAAAATAAAACTATCTAGATGACCCGACTGAACTTTGTTGGATTTGTACCTGGATTATTGAGCATGAACTTTGGTGTTTTGAACCATTTTGCATGACAGCCTCAGAGGAGCTGGTGGAGGAGAAGGCGGGCCCCAGTAACCATCTCGTCACCAGTAAACTGTTTTTTTTCCCCAACTACGGGAGTGTTGTACTTGTGGGACTCCAGTTTATTTGTGGCTCCTTGGACTGAAGTAGTCCACGTTTACACGAGAACAGCCTCTGGAAACGTTAGTGTTTTTTCAGTGTGTATTGGGGGTAGCAAGTCGGGTTGCCAGATAAGAAAGTACTGTCACTTTAAAATTATAGCATTTTGACCTAAACTATCATATGTGCCGAGGTGTGCATTGTGTTTGTTGGACATGTGCACAGAAAAGGAGGGGGGGTAAATAAGACTTTTTTTAATTTATCTGGCAACCCTGATGCAGGGCTCAGCTGTATTCTCTGCGCATGCAGCATCTGCATGACAATTGGTCCAAACTGGTGAACACACTGACGTCTCTTTGGAACTGGATTTCATTAGTTTTGCTCCTTCATGCTGAAAAAGGCCTGTAGTGCGCATGTGCCACTTCACACATGGAGAATTTCACTGGGGGGGGGGGGGGTCGTTAAATATGGATAAATATTAAAAATTTCTCCAAAAATCTCCACTCGGAGAACTGTTTTGAGAGAATGAGGGCCGGCTGCCCTGTGGGTCAATCAGGTGACAGATGTCATAGTGAGGATGGACGACGACAGGCTGACGACTATCTTTTTAATGCCATGCGATCTACCCATAATGCTTTTGCGATCGACTGGTGGATCGTGATCGACGTATTGGGCACTCCTGCTTTAACCGTGAGCTTAGAGTCAGATATGAATTTAGGCTTGTACTGCTATTTTATATTATTTCTCATATACCGTAATTTCTGGACTATTGGGCGCACCTGAAAATAAGCCACACCCACTAAAGTTAAAAAGAAAAACAATTTAGTACATATACCGGTATAGGCTGCACTTGTGTATAAGGTAGGTAGTACTTGGATATCTTAGTAAAGGGACGTCTGGTCGTCGAAAGCCACTATTCTACATGTTTTACTTGATCCTCTGCTCCAACTCCCGATTCAATCGCTCAATTACATCTCCATGTTCCAATGAAGCCCGTTCATCACCCATTGATTCAAATCAGGTGTGCTGGAGCAGAGAAACATCTAAAACATGCAGGACAGTGGCCCTCGAGGACCAGGACAGGACACCCCCAGTGAGGCGGTCCTTGTCATAAACAGTTTATAACCATTAGTCTCACAGACACACATCTTCAGAGTGAAAGTCAAAACGCTCACCGATAATCTGAGAGGCGTTCGCTTGCTCAAAGGTCACACCGTCCGTCTTGGGGAAGTAGATGTTGGTTGGCTGTTTTTGGACTGCAGAGGTGTAGGCACCTCTTCCTGCAGAGGAGGAACGATCCAGTTGTTATTTCTGAAGGCGGCACAGGTGCGTGTGTCTGCACCCAGCTGCGACTAAAACACACACAGAGAGGCAGCAGCGTGGGGAGCGTGGGGGGGCTGCAGCCCACCCAAAGAGGCCAGACGCTCCAAGTGAAATGTTGCTAATGGTCGTTTTTGTGGATTAAACTGTTTTGTTGTTCGAAGCCAAAATTAAAACAAGACATTTGCCCTCTCGCCTCCGTTGTGTGCCTGCCATGAATAATCCGCTGCACCTTCACACATCCCGATGTCCTCGACGCGGTGTTACTATACGAGAATAATACATTAATATATATAATATATTATATTGTAGGTTCCTTGCTACTTCGTGGTTCGACTTTTGCAGACTCGCTCTTTCAGTTTTTCAAAGTACAGGTAGTCCCCGACTTACGAGCGCTCTGACCTACGAGGTTCCGGACTTACGAGCTGGCGAATTTTTGGAAAAAACGCAAAAAATACCGAGTTTTTCTGTGTTTTTTCACCACAGTTCGTTAGCTAAACATGTGGACACACGTTTCCGATCATTTTTATGCACTCGTAAGCAGTTTTTCGATGAAAAACGAGTGTTTGTAGTCGCGCTAGCAAAACCGTTCCAACTTACGAGCGAAATTCCGGACTTACGAGACACGTGGCGGCCGTTCCAAGTTACGAATTTTCGCTTTACGAGCGCCTTGGAGGAACGGAACTCGCTCGTAAGTCGGGGACTACCTGTAAGACTGTACACCCAAAAATAAATAAATAAATGCTGCCATATTGTAGTTTCCTCTCAATAAGTGTACACTGTATTGCCAGTCTAAAGGACTACATTACCCAAAAGGCAAAGTTGTTTTCTGCTGGAGGGAAAGTTTTTGATCCGATTGGAAAATGTTCAGTTCTTACAGTATTCATAGTGACTTGGGAGCCCAGTGGATGCAGAGAGTCGATCAGAACCGGACCAGAACCGGACCAGGGCTGGGTAGGTCTGAACCGCAACTGACCCCGGACCAGAACCGAGCTGCTGCGCTCTGTAGAGCTGCTGAGTAGAAAATCTTTACTACTCCCTCGTTTTAAAAGTTTGAGTTAATTATCGAGTTATTTTGATTAATAAACTCTTGCTAAATAATTTTTTGCTTTAGTTTAGTTTGATTTAAATTTATTAGTTGACTGAACTGTTTTGGTGTGTCTCAACTCAGAAATCTATGTCATTCCTACTTCGTGGATTTTCACTTATTGCAGGAGGGGTCCGGGATGTAACCCCCACGGCAAACAAGGTACCGTACTACTCGTTTTGTTCCATTTTTATATTGATATTTTTTTATTTTAAATAAAATGTTCAAAGCCCCCTTCCCCCTTCCCCCCCCACCACCCTACTATTTTTATTATATTATTCTTTTTGATTATTTATGTCTCTGTTTAATTGGTTTTTTTAAACTTGCTCTATAGATAAAAATGATTTGATTTGATTAATTTTTGGCCTTTTTGAAGCTTTTTGTCCGACTTTGGCTCATTTAGTACCTGACATTTTCTGAACATCCTGTTTTGTTTTGTTGATTTAGCCGCTTGACTCGGACCATTCAGGCACACAAAGCCTGCTAAACTCCAGGGATGAACCACTGCTGCATCAACAAACTGTATAACAAAAAAACTCTTTAAATTGGATCTTTAGCCACGTTGATACAAACAAATCGCCATGTAGGCCTGTCACAATAACAAATGTTGCTGGGCGATTAATTGTCTCAGAAACTATTGTGATAAACGATAATATTGGTTCAAATTTAACAATAATTGTCAAATTTTAAAATGTTAGATTGTTTTGCATGTAGCACCTTTTTTAACCACCTGATGGCAGTATAAGACTGTTTGAACCAAAGGATGGATAGTTGAGCAGCACGTCTCTTTAAGAAAAATGGGAGGGAGGGCCCTTGATGTGACGTGGGCTGACATGGCGGCTGCTCGGTGATTTGAGCATTTTTCACACAAAGCTTTTAATTAAAAAAATCAGTAAACAAGTTCTCAGCTTCTTTTTGCAGAGAAAAACAACTTTTTACACGAAGGCACGGATTTCAACCGTGAATTTTGGAGCTTTGGCAAAATGGAGTTTTTTTTCCCCTTGAGGTCGGCCTGTTAGCTTAGCTCGTAGCTTAGCTTCACAGCTTAGATGCTTTAAACGATCGAAAAACACGATTTTGGACGATTAAAACTAGGGATGCACCGATCCACATTTTCTTACTTCCAATCCCGATACTTAACTCTGGGTATCGGCCGATACTGATACAGTTCCGATTTCATCATCATCACTGATTTTATATGAGGATGTAATAATGAATTTCTTGAACAGAGAGCACGTGTGTTACACCATATTCTGTGACTACCGTCTTAACATTGTGTGAGTTAAACCCATTGAAGACACTCTGAGCCTCACAACAGGAAACACACAAACTTTAAAAGCACACAAGAGGCAGGTCTATATCACAGACGTCCATCTCACTCATGGTGCGGCCGGAACACTAACATACTGCTAAGCATTATGGGAAAGACAACACAGTCCACTCCCCGTATATATTCACTGATAACATCTTGGAGCTATTGGAAAATAGTTTTAATAAATTTAAAAAAAATGTGTGGAGACTTTAATATTGATCTGGGAAATAAAACAGATTCCTGTTGTCGTTTCCTGTTGTGAGGCTCAGAGTGTCGTCATTGGGTTTAACTCACACAATGTTAAGACAGTAGTCACAGAATATGGTGTAACACACGTGCTCTCCGTTCAAGAAATTCATTCCATAATTTGAAGCCAACGTGCATCATTGATCGGAAATATCGGCATGTTGGATCGGAAAATCCGATACGTAAATTATGCTGGTATCGGAGGCCGATACCGATACTGGATCGGATCAGCCCCATCCCTAATTAAAACAGATTTTAAAGAAAAGAGAAAGGGAGGAGTCAGTGAAGAGCGCCGGAGTTGAGCCTTTTTGTCATCCAGTGTCTTCGGTAGAACGAGACACGAAGAAACGATAAAGACGATAAATGAAAACGAGGTCGATAATTTTCATTTATTATGAGACTAATTGATTTATTGTTTATTGCGACTGGTCTATCGCCATGAAGACAATTCATCCTAGTGGTTCGTTGAATCTGTGAATAATACAATTATTTTAGAGCTAGTAGCTGAAAACTTGACATTCAGTCCAACATAAACCGACTCTCAGGTCGTGTCAGGTCTTTACAGGTAGTCCTCAACTTACGACGGAGATCCGTTCCTCATCATAAACCAAATTTCGACGTAAGTCGGAACATGCATACATACTGCACCTTTTATGTACAGTACTGTATTTTACCAAGCACTTAGCCTATCCTAACACAGTACCCTACATAATTATCAAAAAACACATACATTTGGGAGCCATAATGAAGGAAAAAAATAGTTAATTTCCTACTTGGATGCTGTGGTGAAGCCGCCCGTCCCTCCTCCGTATTCTCTATTGGGTTTACGATGTAAAACCGCCGTCCAGCTCGGTCCATCTGCCGTATGCCGTTCCGTTTACGACGTAAAACAGGGTTCACAGTAGTTTTGTTTTTTGAATGTCCAGAGGACCAGACTTAGCTTTTTTAGAGAGTACAGGGCAGAATTCCACCGCAGCTACGTTTAATACGTAAAACCGGAAACTGCGTAACTCGGCTTTTCAAAATAAATTTTCAAAATATATACAGTATATATATATATTTTTTTTTTTATGGGAGATGCGTCGTAACCGCGAAACGTCATAACTAGAGACCGTCATAACCCGAGGACTACCGTACTGAAGTTCTTTTCTCTGTTTCTCAACAAGACTTTCAGACTGTTGTAGAAAGTCTTTTTTAGACCTAAAATACTTTTCTTTTATCCTCCGTTCGTTCACTTTGCTCATTCTTCTACAAACAGACGGCGTAAATTGTTGATCAGAACACTTTAAACGTTCACAATGACCTCTGGCTGCCGAATGTTTTGCTTCTGGACACACCGCTGGAGTTTCGTTTTGGTTTCCAGGTGGTTGTTTCCATGGGCAGCTCACCTGTGAACGGGTCCGCCCCGCCTGAAGGAGCGCTCGGGTTCGACCCTGGGATGTATCGACCAGCACCTGAGGGGTTAAACAAACCTGCGTCAGTAGGTGAGGTGACGCTGCAGGAAACGTTCTGGTGGATGTTCTGACCTGTGAAGGGATCTGCTCCAAACCTCTGTCCGTCATCAGAGGATCCAGGAATGTACCGAGCTCCTCCTGCCCATGAAAACACAAAAAAACTTCCATGGAAGGAACGTTCTAAAGACGACAGCGGAAGCGTAGAGTTCAGTTAAAACAGCCCTCAGGTGCACATCGAGGCCTCACCTGTGAGCGGGTCCCCGCCCTCGGGCTGAGCTGGACCCACCACGTGACCTTTAGTGTTCTCGATTATAAAATTAGCCACTTGGTCGAGGAACATGGGGCTCAGGTCATTTTTCTGCAGGAAGTTGTGCGCCGTTAGCCAGGGGTCCTCCGCCACGTTGTACGGCAGCTTCAAGGACGGCCCCCCCTCGTTAATGTCGATGGTGAAGACGTAGTCGTACTCCTGCAGCCAGACCACGACTCATCAGCAAACGCCTTCGCCCGGAGTTCCCTCCATCGAGCCCGTAACCGCTCCTTACCTTTCCTTCGTACATCACGCTCTTGGAGGTCTGCTGGTTGGAGCCTCCGACCACGTCTCCGATCTTCAGCCAGCGGCCGTCGCTGACGCTCCACTGGTACGCCTCCACCTTCTGCCCATCTTTGATCAAACGCGTCTGCCCGTCACGATTACCTGGAGGAAGAAAACAACGCTGACAACTGAACGCAGCGCTG
>JBBPBX010057469.1:0-22421 GCA_038048925.1 Garcialebias charrua
ACTTAAGGGCGAGATACACTCGAGCGTCCTCACGATACGCCAATACGCAGCGTACGTACGCCCCGTACGCAGCGTAGCCCCGCGTAGCCCCTCAGGGCAAGTACGCGCAAAAGTATTTTTTTACTACGCATACGCGATTCGCATACGCGATGCGCGGTGTCTGACCTAAACTTCCCCGGCGCCGGACTGTTTTGTATGTTACACAAATGAAATAAATTCCTCTTTTTTATCGCTGATCGGGCCTTTTCTTTTGTTTTTTTGCCTAAAGTCAAGTAACCGCTTCTTCCTCCGTTCACTCGATGAATGAAATGAATGAATTCAGGTCCTACCTGGGTGCGCGATGTTTTATATATTCCCTGGTGGGCTGTGGTGGGCTGTGGGCTGCAGGAAAAGCACTCCGTGCTCAGCTGCTCATATTACAACAAGGAGAACGCGAGCGTTTGGAGCGAAAAACTAGCGGAAGTGACGATCGGAAGTGACGGTACGGAGGAAATGACGTTAGAATTTGGAGCGAAAACACGAGAATCTACGCGAGAACGAAAGCCGAGTGTAGCAGCGGCTCCGTATACGCGCGTATACGGAGTCTGCTTCAGTGTATCTCGGGCTTTACACATGAAAAGTGTGACAGATGGTCTCTTTTTGCATGTGTAAAGCAAGTTTCTGTGAACTCCACAGCAGACTGGTTTGCACCACATCACTGAGGTGCTATTTATAAGACAGATCTTGGTGGCAGGCGTCGGACTGATGAAGTTTTCAGATGAAAGCCGTAACGTTTCTCGCAAAAAGAAACTGTCCAGATGACCCGATTTAAACCTGTTTTGTTACTGAAACTTACAGGTTTGACCATCTTTCTTAATTTTACACAAAGTTTGACCAACTTAAAAACTCTCTGAATGACAGGTTTTGCTTTGCTGTGGATTAAAGACCTCTCCATGCCCCCACCCCAAAGTGACATTTGAAAGCGTACATCACAGGATCAGGAAATGCATGTGTCCTAAATGTTTGTCCATCTAAATGACATTTGAAAGCGTACATCACAGGATCAGGAAATGCATGTGTCCTAAATGTTTGTCCATCTAAATGAGCTGAAGGAACAGTTCAGTGGTTTTGTTTCTAGGATTAGTTGTCTCGAGTTTGCTCAGATACAACTCGAAGGAGGTAAAATGGCTACAAATATTTCATTCATTCATTCATTCATTCATTCAACCTTTATTTAAACAGATAAGTCGCATTGAGCCTCGAAGACTCAGTTACAAGTGAGATCTGTTGGACAGACAATATAAGTGGTGAAAAATGACACATAGGGTTTGGAGACAAAAAAAAATTCCTAACACATTTTTGACCTCTGTTTGAAGGTCAAAAATGTGGTATTAAAAAAAATCTTGCACACAAGCACATAATGATGCCAACATTACGCAGAGGGCGGGGGAGGGAGACTCAAAGGCAGAGTGAGCAGCCTTAGAACAGCATGCAGAGGCACTGCAGAGTTCAGATAAAATCACTCAGTTCATATACAGTAGTTCCCTCTGGAGAGATCTCTGTACACTCGGGAGGGGGTCAAGGATGGCCAGAGATGAATCCAGATTCCTGAAATGATGCCAGAACTGTTGTTCAGCTGGACTCCTCTGAAAAGTCTGTGGAATTCCTCAGTAGAAGGGTTGGAATGGAGAGAGCATCAGGTTTACAAAACTTCTCAGGCGTGTTGAGATAAGACAGCCTGTCAAGGCCAGTCAGGGAGCCGAATTTCAGGTAAACATGATTGTTTTGGGGACAGGCAGAACTTTAATGCCATCTACCTTCAGTCTGTGTCGGTCCACTCGCTTCCGAAATGTCCAAATTAAAATGACCATACCAATGGAACATGCCTGTAAAAAATCCCAAGGATCTGATCCATTCTGCCAAAAGTCTGGGTTCTCCAGACATGAACCAAGCCATCATGTAAGGCAGGCAGCCTGACCAGGTCCAGATTTTCTGCAGACAACTTCCTTGTTTGTTGATAGACCAGGAACCAGCCAAATCCAAAAATCAGGAACCAGTTATCATGAATCCAATTAAATATGCGTCCTTAAGATCCACAGATGACAGCAGAGATAGACACGTCATCAAATCTTCCAAGACAATGACATATCCAGATGTGTGCATGCCAACAGGGCAAATAGGCTCGCCTAAAGCCTGTCTTCTTTTTGAAGAAATGTTATCAGTTGTGTTGAGGGACCAACTGACCAAAATGAAGTCCATAGTTATGATTCGAAAGATTTTGTATAAGAGAGGCTCTCAGAAAGTTTCACAGACAAGACAAAGCAAAGCGGAGACGGAGAGGAGACGTCCGCCCTTGAGAAGAGCAAGTGTTGAATGTATATGACAAATAAAGCAATTTCTGGACTAGAGAGTGCACTCGAATATAAGCTGCGCACACTAAATATATATTTTTAATAGGGCTGGACAATAATTTGATATAGATATACAAACCGGATTCCAAAAAAGTTGGGACACTAAACAAATTGTGAATAAAAACTGAATGCAATGATGTGGAGGTGCCAACATCTAATATTTTATTCAGAATAGAACAAAAAAAGTTTAAACTGAGAGAATGTATCATTTTAAGGGAAAAATATGTTGTTTCAAAATTTCATGGCGTCAACAAATCCCAAAAAAGTTGGGACAAGTCCATTTTTACCACTGTGTGGCATCCCCCCTTCTTCTTACAACACTCAACAGACGTCTGGGGACAGAGGAGACCAGTTTCTCAAGTTTAGAAATAGGAATGCTCTACATTCATGTCTAATACAGGCCTCTAACTGTTCAATCGTCTTGGGCCTTCTTTGTCGCACCTTCCTCTTTATGATGCACCAAATGTTCTCTATAGGTGAAACATCTGGACTGCAGGCTGGACATTTCAGTACCGGATCCTTCTCCTACGTAGCCATGATGTTGTGATTGCTGCAGAATGTGGTCTGGCATTATCTTGTTGAAAAATGCAGGGTCTTCCCTGAAAGAGATGACGTCTAGATGGGAGCATATGTTGTTCTAGAACCTGAACATAGTTCTCTGCATTAATGGTGCCTTTCCAGACATGCAAGCTGCCCATGCCACAAGCGCTCATGCAACCCCATACCATCAGTGATGCAGGCTTCTGAACGGAGCGTTGATAACAACTTGGGCTATCCTTGTCCTCTCTGGTCCGGATGACATGGCGTCCCAGTGTTCCATAAAGAACTTCAAATTGTGACTCATCTGACCACAGAACAGTCTTCCATTTTGCCACACTCCATTTTAAATGACCCCTGGCCCAGTGCAAACGTCTGAGCTTGTGGAGCTTGCTTAGAAATGGCTTCCTCTTTGCACTGTAGAGTTTCAGCTGCAACGGTGGATGGCACGGTGGATTGTGTTCACTGACAATGCTTTCTGGAAGTATTCCTGAGCCCATTCTGTTATTTCCTTGACAGTGGCATTCCTGTTTGAGGTGCAGTGACGTTTAAGGGCCCGGAGATCACGAGCATCCAGTAGAGTTTTACGGCCTTGACCCTTACGCACAGCGATTGTTCCAGATTCTCTGAATCTTTTGATGATGTTATGCACGGTTGATGATGATAACTTAAAAGTCTTTGCTATTTTACGCTGGGTAACACCATTCTGGTATTGCTGCACTATCTTTCTGCGCAACAATGGTGGAATTGGTGATCCTCTTACCATCTTGGCTTCTGAGAGACACTGACACTCTGAGAAGCTCTTTTTATACCCAATCATGTTGTCAATTGACCTAATTAGTGTTAATTGGTCTTCCAGCTGTTCGTTATATGCTCAATTTCCTTTTTCCAGCCACTTATTGCTACTTGTCCCAACTTTTTTGGGATTTGTTGACACTGTGAAATTTTGAATCAACATATTTTTCCTTTAAAATGTTACATTTACTCAGATTAAACTTTTGATCTGTCATCTATGTTCTATTACAAATAAAATATTGACATTTGCCATCTCCACATCATTGCATTCAGTTTTTATTCACAATTTGTTTAGTGTCCCAACTTTTTTGGAATACGGTTTGGTAAAATTGGACATGGGCGGTGTGAGATTGTTTGTATGACACCTTAAGTGCAAGAACAAGCTCAAACAATAGATATATAAATAAAATTCTACAATTGTACATTGTCACAATAGTTGCTAGGTTCATCCACACTTCTCTGGATATTTTTTAAAAACTCTGACATTTTGCTGAGTTTGCACTTTCTGTCACACTCCTGGAAAGTAAAAGAACAGTGTTGAAACACTTTCTAAATAGGGATAAAAAATAAAATAAAATAAAAAAACTTGACAAATGGTTACAGAAGCCCATTTCACACACACTCCATCGGTTCTCTGGAAACCAAACCGTAGAGCTGTTTTTACAAGATTTCTACATTTGTCAAAGATCGATGAAGACATCTTTTCTGTCTGCGAAGTTGTTTAGTAGCAGCAATCTTTTTTTTAATACTTGCAGAGAACTGTAAAATATCTGATCCTATTTTTTAATCAAAATGTCCACTTTCAAAAAACATAAATAGACTCTCAAATGGATGGGTTGTTGCTGTACAAATAACTTCATTGTCCGCTGTCACAGTGCAAAGAAAGAATTGATAATACAGTATGTCTGTTTGACAAATGGACTGCCATGCCAAAATCCAATACGATCACCACCACCTGGAATCCAGCTCGGCTGGAAACCTTGTGAGCTGGATAACTTGTGTGTGTGTGTGTGTGTGTGTGTGTGTGTGTGTGATGTATATANAGAGAGTTGTGGAAGCAAGACTTAGACAAGAGGTGACTATCTGTGAGCAGCAGTATGGTTTCATGCCAAGAAAGAGCACCACAGATGCATCTTTGCTTTGAGGATGTTGATAGAGAAGTACAGAGAGGGTCAGAAAGAACTCCATTGTGTGTTTGTGGATTTAGAAAAAGCATATGACAGGGTGCCAAGAGAGGAGGTGTGGTATTGCATGAGGAAATCTGGAGTGGCAGAAAAGTATGTTAGACTGGTACAGGACATGTATGAGGACAGCAGGACAGTGGTGAGATGTGCTGTAGGAGTGACAGATAGCTTCAAGGTGGAGGTGGGATTGCATCAAGGATCGGCTCTGAGCCCCTTCTTGTTTGCTCTGGTGATGGACCGACTAACAGATGAGGTCAGGCAGGAATCCCCATGGACTATGATGTTTGCAGATGACATTGTGATCTGTGGTGAGAACAGGGAACAGGTGGAAGAGAACTTGAAAGAAGAGGAATGAAAGTCAGCCGTAGTAAGACAGAGGACATGTGTGTGTGAATGAGAGGGAGGAGTGGAACAGTGAGGCTACAAGGAGCAGAGGTCACAAAGGTGCAGGACTTCAAGTACTTGGGGTCCACTGTCCAGGAAAATGGGAAATGTGGTAAAGAGGTGAAGAAGAGAGTCCAGGCAGGATGGAGTGGATGGAGAAAAGTTTCAGGAGTGATTTGTGACAAAAAGGTGTCAGCAAAGGTCAAAGGAAAAGTTTACAAGACAGTGGTGAGACCAGCTATGTTGTATGGTCTGGAGACAGTGGCATTGACAAAAAGACAGGAGAAAGAACTGGAAGTAGCAGAAATGAAGATGCTGAGGTTCTCCTTAGGAGTGACAAGGATGGATAAGATCAGGAATGAGATAATCAGAGGTACAACACATGTTGAACAACTGGGAGATAAAGTTAGAGAGGACACACTGAGATGGTTTGGACATGTCCAGAGGAGGGACAGTGGGTATATTGGTAGAAGGATGTTAGAAATGCAGCTGCCAGGAAAAAGACAAAGAGGAAGACCAAAGAGGAGATATATGGATGCAGTTAGAGAGGACATGAAGGTAGTTGGAGTGAGGACAGAGGATGCAGAGGACAGAGTGAGGTGGAGGAGGATGACTCGCTGTGGCGACCCCTGAAAAGGAAAAAGCCGAAAGAAGAAGATAAAATCAATGTATTGGTAAAATCCCTCAGCGATTAGGGGGATTGGAATTTAAAACTGATTCTGTTTGGAAATTGTAGCCATTTGATTCTGTGTTCAGTTTCTACTAAAAGTTAACCACAAGTGATGAAACTTGTGACTAAACTCATCCCACAGCAGGGGAAATGAAACTAAAAGCCTGAAGTGTTCCTTCAAAGCATTTATCTGATCGATGAAGGGTTTGTTCACATGTTGTTCATCTCTGTCTTTTCCTTTTTGTTTTGTTGGCTGACAGTTTGTCTGTTTCTCCTCTCCTGTTTGCCTCTGTGTTGCTCTTCACAGTCACTGCATACATCAGGTTCTAGAAAGTGTAAAACATTGTCACATAAATGCCATAGTGCACAGGGACCTAAAGGTTAGTAAGGCACTGTAGTAACGGTACATTTTACACAGTCCTGCCCACCTACAGCACCGTTCCCACCCTTTCACCTTGCTCACAAGTCGAACTGATTAACCTTCCAAATGTCACCTCCTCCAAAGACTCCCCTGCAACGTGTGGTGGAGAGGAGGCAGCAGGTCCTGTAGCAAAGGTGGAGAAGGTGGATGTTTGTCGTTGCTTGCTTCTCCTGTATACCAGAGCACAAAGTGCATGTAGCTGAATGTTTTAACACAATGACTGACAGACGTTGGCAGAGGAGACGATGCGCCAGAGAAGGGATGTCTGCTGATATTCTATCTGCTGACACTAAAGTTTTGGTCTATAGTCACAGATTTGATTAAGATGTCCTGTTCCTTTATGACTTTATAATTTCCTGTCAACACAGACTGACAATGCATTTTTTAAACAGATTTTCAGATAAATCCTAATGTTACTAAATTGTTTTGTTCACTTTAATGCTTCTTAAAGGTATGCCACTTTATTTATTTATTTATTATGCTCATTAAAGTCAGCACGTATAATTGTAGTATCTGTACATCTTTAAATTTTCAATTTTCCCACCCATAACTTCTGGTCCTCTCAAGAGAATTTAATGAAACCTCATACACATATGAATCATCACTAGACAGAGTGTAGTGTAGTGTTTACCTCACACGGGGCATCATAAAATGCAGCGATTGAAGAAGGGCAACTCCAAATCTGAGGCCAAGGTCCTCATATTTGGAGTTGCTGATTCTCATTACAGCCACTTCACACTCGACTACAATCTGTTCCAATGAGAGCTGGAGATCATGACACAATGACACCAACAGGATCACATCATCTGCAAAGAGCAGAGATGGAATCCTGAGGCCACTGAACCAGAATTGCTCCGCCCCCTGGCTGCACTGAGACATTCTGTCCGTGAAAGGTATGAACAGAATCAGTGACAACTGGCAGCGCTAGCAAAGTCCAACTCACTCCCTGGAGAGGTCCAACTTACTATGGACAATGCAAACCCAACTCTCACACCGCTTGCATAGGTACCAAACAGCCTGTAGCAACGGGCCCCCAACATCATACTAACGGAGCACCCCCCACAATGTACCTCAAAGAACACTGTTGAAAGCCTTCTCCAAGTACACAAAACGCATGTAGACTGGATGGGCAAACTCTCATGACCCCTCAAGGACCCTAGTGAGGGTAAAGAGCTGGTCCAGTGTTCCACGGCCAGGACAGAACCTGCATTGTTCCTCCTGGATCTGAGGTTTGACCAATGATCGGACTCGCTTCTCCAGTACCCCAGAATAGACCTTACCAGGGAGGCTGAGGAGAGTTATGGACCTATAATTGGAGCACACCCTCCGGTCCCTCCTTTTTGAAGAGGGGAACCACCATCCCAGTCTGCCAGTCCAGTGGCACTGCCCCCTATGTCCACGTAATGTTGCAAAGGCGTGTCAACCAAGACAGCCGAACAGCATCCTGAGCCTTAAGAAAATCAAAGCAAATCTCATCCACCCCTAGATTACTGCTAACTACCTTGGCGACCACAGCCACAGTTATGGACAGACCAACCCCAAAGTCCCCCAACTCCACTTTCCCCATGGATGTCATGCTGGTGGGGTTGAGAAGGCCTGAGAAGTATTACTTCCACCTCCTGATGACATCACTGGTTGAGGTCAACATCACCCCACATTCACTGAACACAGTAGGGGTGTAACGGTACGCTAAAATCACATTTCGGTTCGGTTCATTTACAAGGAGGGCTCGGTTCGGTTTATTTTCAGTACAAAAAAAAAGACAAAATAAAGACTTACAAAATGTTTATTTTGAAAATATGCCAAAAATATGTTTGTATTGTATTGTAGTAATAAATAAAAGTGACCCATTTGGATGATATTTTAAATAAACAGCACTCTACAATAAATAAATTATATTAAAAATAATAAAAATCTTAATAAATACAATAACAGTCAGAACCAGAACAATAAGCAGCAACAGACTGTTTACAATCTAACTAATCAAGTTTTTGTCCAGTAGCAGCAGTGTGGCTGTATTTGTCCTCATTACTCACAACCTCTTCTTGGTGGGACAGGTCCTGGAACAGTTCAGAGTTCAGTTCAGTCATCACACACTTCTTAGCTGCAGCAGGTGATCTCTGGTGGATTTCCCTGAAGTGGAAGAGACATGCTACCTCTGTAACTGGAAATACTGGAAATAAAACACAGAGGTAAAAAAATAAGTTAATAAGATTATGATTTTAAATAATAATAAATAAATAATAATTATAATAAAAGAACAATACCTCTTGAACGGTTGAATCTCCCACTCATCATCAGGGCAGGGCTTAAATCAGCTCCAGGACTTGTTGACAATCAGTTTTAGTTTTTTCATAAAGAGCTGAACTTTTTGACTTAAGTGTTGACGTGATGAATGTCTCATAGCAAGGATCAACTGCACATAAAAAACATTCGGACTTCGATTCAGAGCTTTAAAAACTCCTACAGTTTGTGTTATTGCTCTGGACCGCTCTGATTACCCGATGAAGTTGTTTAAATGCAGCTGTGTTGTTAGCGCTGTTTCTGTAACAGCTGCTGTTTCTTGGTTCATGTTCGGAGGAAGTCGTTTCAAAAGAGTTCACGTTAGACGTGTTGCTGCTGCAGAGCCAGTCTTCATGAAACAACGTCCACACACACAGCTTAGTGTGCTCGTCTTTTAACAAGAAAACCATAATGTTAACAAACAGGAGACCGCAGCGAGAAGCTAACGGCTAATGCTGCACGTGCTGCGCGATAATAGCTCCGTGCTGAAACGCGCCCAGGAAATTTTGTTCCGCGGCGCATATATTAACGTTCAATGAGTGAAAAAATAACCGAAACGGTACGTAGGTGAACCGAACGTGCTGTACCGAAACGGTTCAGTACACCCACTACAACCGTTACATGCCTAGAACACAGTGTTGGTGAAGCGCTGCTTTCCCCTCCTCAGCTGCCTGATGGTTTGCCAGAATCTCCTCAGAGCCAGTCAAGAGTCTTTGTCAAAGGCCTCACCGAACTCCTCCCACAGTCAAGCTTTTGCCTCGACAACAGCCAAGGCTGCAGACCGCTTGGCCCTCCGTTAATCCTCTGCTGCCTCTGGAGTCCCACCAGCCAACAAGGCCCACTGGAACTCCTCCTTCAGCTTTACAGCCTCCCTGACCCAGGGTGTCCATCACAAATTTTGAAGATGGCTACACAAGAAGCACCAACAACCTTGTGTCCATAGCTCAAGGCAGCTACTATAACAATTGAGATGCGGAACATGGCCCACTCAGACATAATATCCCCCACCTCAGCTGGGATGCAGTTAAAGTTCTCTGGGAGGTGTGAGTTGAAGATCTTTCTGATGGGTTCTTCTGCCAGGTGTTCCAGGCAAACCCTCACTACACGTTTGGGTCTACCGTGTTTGTCCGGCATCCTCCCCTGTCATCTGATCCAACTCATTACAAGGTGGTGATCAGTTGGCAGCTCAGCTCCTCTCTTCACCCGAGTGTCCAAAACAAACGGCCGCAAATCAGATGACACGACTACAAAGTCAATCATCAATCTACAACCTAGGGTTTCTTGGTTGCCATAGCAGTCAGCCATAGAGCGTCTGATGCTGCAGCCTGCATGCATGTGAAACAGCTTTTTAGTACTGAACATTTACTTGTGCACATTACAAGAGTTTTTGCTCTTTACGCTCAAACAATTTTGTCTGGAGGAATGAGAGGCAGGACTCTGCAGCGACTGATAGAGGAAGAAGTTCCTCTGCTGGGATGAGTTGAACTGCCTCTTGGTAGATTTTTAAAGGCTCTAAAATAGAAAAGTGGAGCATCACCTAGTGCGATAATGTAAAAATAAAGTTTCTTCAAGATTAAAAAAAAGAAAAAACGTTGAGAGGAATGCATTATTTCATAAAAAATAAGGGATATTTTCTTTTTTTTTTTTTTTACCTTTTTTTCTGATTTTTCTCAAAGGACTATGTACGTGTAGTAAAGTTACTGTGAGGTTATGAGCCATTGGAAAAAATTCAGACAAAAAAAAGAACCTTTAGGCGTTTTCATTAAAAAAAAGAAAAACATGTTTATTGCACCTAAATAAATAAATAAATAAATAAATAAAAGCACAGACAATAATAAATGTGTAGCTGATTTTGACCCCCCCCCCTCAGAAAAAAAGACTACAATTGTTAATGAAGAGTTTGTAATTTAAACATTAGTATTATTGAACATGTAAACTTCCTCATACTTTATTAGTAATTCATGTTAAGTCTAGAAAAGTAGCTTTTATTGTCACCTTAGGGTAAAGTTATATTTTGTGACACAATATTCTACAACCCAAGCCTTTTGGAAATTGGGGACTAGTTTCATGTTGGTTTGGTACTGATGGGAACCAGTAACAGAGAGCATCACTCCATCCTGGCTGCTGCACCAGTCGTCCCTCTGCCACTGTCCTGACAATCTAAACCCACTGCTGTTTGACACATGGACAGAACTGTAGCAACGTGGACAACAGGACCGTTTAGTAAACACTCATTTTGCCTAATGACCTCAATTGTAGTTATAATGGTAAGTGTTGCTGTCCAAGTGTCAAGGCTGCTGCAGATAGTTGTAGCTTGTCACTAACCCAGCGCCCCCTGGTGTTTGCATGCAGTCAGTGCATACAGCAGATCCTAGAGGCCGTGCTCCACTGTCACCAGATGGGTGTGGTTCATCGAGACCTCAAGGTAAGTGGACCCTCGACTCTATCAAACAAATTCTGCTTTTCTCTTCTGTTTTTCTTTGTAAACCTGTGGTTCTGTTTAAAGTACACTTATTGAACTCTTCTTCCAACTTTCCCTTGATTTGACCTTAAAATAGTTTCTTATGCTTTTGATTCACAAACTTATTTGTAAAAATAATTTAGAGCAATTAGGGTTTGGAGCTTGGCACCATTACATCCACAATGGTGAGTTTTTTTGTTTCTTTTGTCTAGTGCTGCCATTTCCCACAGCAGTTGGTTTCTAAAAGCTCCAATTTGCCAATCAAATGAGTTTGGGTGTGTTCATGGTGTTAGTTTACTTTTAGGAATAATGGGCTCACATTTTGCATTCAATGACTGCTACCTCTCAGGGCTCTCATTGGCTGTTGCCAGGCAGCTGTCACAGCCTGCTGATTAAACTTTAAGGCAAACAAATACGAGCAAAACAAATAAACTTCTGAAGCAGATGCACTGTGGAAAGCAGCCATGTTGCACACACTATTTCACCTCTTTTTTTTTTACTAAATAGTGTAAATACCGTATGTGTTTTTCTGTTGCCGGGAGCTATTATTGCACAAAAGTGTATTTAAAGACTGCTGTCTTTACTGATTTATTACTTGGGGACATTAATTCTAACATACTGTTGAACACTGGGACCTCCTTGAATGCCTAAAAATCTTTGTCCACGTTGGTCTTTGTTAGCTTGCTAATTTAGTTTTAACTACAACACCAGAATGCATATGTTTTAACATTGAAAGGTGTTTTGTGATTCCTCTTCAATAATGTTGTCTTTGTAAGTACAGGTATTCCCCGATTTACGAGCGAGATCCGTTACAACGAGGCGCTCGTAAACCGGAAATCTCGTAATTTGGAACGGTTGCCATGTCTCTCGTAAGTCCGAAATTTCGCTCGTAAATTGGAACGGTTTCGCTAGCGCGACTAAAAACACTCGGTTTTCATCAAAAAACTGCTTATGAGTGCATAAAAATGATCGGAAACGTGTGTTTATATGCTTAGCTAACTAACTGTGGTGAAAAAACACATGAAAACTCAGTATTTTTTGCGTTTTTTCCAAAAATTCGCCAGCTCGTAAGTCTGGAACCTCGCAGATCAGAGCGCTCGTAATTCGGGGACTACCTACTAAATTTTATTTAAATAGCACCTTCCATAGGTAAAAATCAATATTTTACAGAAATGCAGATAAAGGCAACCAAAAACGGCAAGAACAGCTGATAAAATTGTAAGAACAGCTGTTAAATACTGTACAAGAACAGCTGATAAAAATGGTAAGAACAGCTGATGCATGCTCAATAATCCAGGTAGAAAAATCTAAAAAAGCTAAGTCTGGTCCTCTGGATATTCAAAAAACAAAACTAAAAAAAGCAAAAAATGTGTAGAAACGTTTCGTCTTTCATCCGAAAGACTTCCTCAATCTGAGCTGCTGTATTCAGCTCAGTCTTATAAATAGCACCCTCTCACCGTGGATCAACCAGTTGGCTGATGACAGCCGAAACCAGCTGCTCACATGATCAAGGAGGACCATCAGCCTAACGATGGATCGTTAGCACCCTGATGGTTGTTTGCTATTCACAGAGGGCTGAGTGATACTAGCAATAACAGCATTGTAAGAGGGAGACAGTTGAACCCGGAGGCCTCCACCTCTGTTTAATGATGGACGGTTTCTTTTCACAAAGATGGCCTCCTTTACTCCTCTCTCAAACCATTGTTCCTCTCTATCAAGGATGTGAACATCTTCATCCCTGAAAGAGTGACCTCTGACCTGGAGATGAGTGTAGACCGCAGAGTCCTGACCTGATGAAGTTGATCTTCTGTGCTGGGCCATCCTTTTGGCCAGTGGCTGTTTAGTTTCCCCAATATCGATCACAGCCCTCCTGACACTGAACAGCATACACAATATTACTCTGTTTGTGCCGGGGGACTGGATCTTTGGGATGAACCAGTCTTTGCCGTAATGTATTTTGGGGTTTAAAAGCCACTGGGACGTTGTGTTTAGAAAATAAACGTCTCAATGTCTCTGAAACTCCCGCAACATACAGAATGACCACTGGTCTGGGTCTGGGTTCCTTCTTTTCACCTGCTGGTTGGCTGGAGTCCTGTTTGGGTTACTTCTCTGCTTTGAGGAAGGCCCAGTTAGGATATCCACATTGCTCTAGAGCAGGGGTGTCAAACATCAGGCCCGCGGGGCGCACCCGGCCCGCCAGGGGGTTTTAGTTGGCCCGCGGATAAATCTGAATTATTAAAAAAAAGAATAAACTCTATTTTCTTAAAAATATGCAGTTCCTATGTTGTCCGCTAGAGGCGCTGTGTTTTAGTCAGTTCCTATGTTGTCCTACTCAAACCGGCTTTCTCTAGGACCCAGGGGCGCTGTGTTTTAGTATAGGAGACGCAGCAGATAGCAAGCGGAGACTCTGCTCATTTTCCCTGTCTTCGTGTGTGCAGCAAGTGTTCCTCCTGATGTGAAACAGTACAAAAACAAGATTTCAGGGTTGCTGAGGGAGTTTGAGAAACGATTTCAGGTCTTTAGAAGAATAGAATATATCTTTATTGACAGGGCACAATACAACATGATTGAAATTACGCACACGTCTTAAAAGATGGGCCGAGTGCACGAAGCGTCAGTCGTGTCGGCGTTCACAAAGGTGAACTCGAGACAGAATTTGCAGTTTTTCTCTCACCACTCACCATCAGAGCTTCTGATGTGCTGTTGACTGCAACGCTCATTTTATGTGTTCACAATTGCTTCCTAGATGTGGAAAATGGATTTAAAATGCATTCATTTCTAAATTTTGATGAGTTTGATGCATTTTTAACATGCACGAAATTGTTTTAACAAAACTGTTTGTTTTTTTTATGTCCAAAGGATCAGATTTAGCTTTTTTTTTAGATTTTTCGACCTGGATTATTGAGCATGCATCAGGGTATTTAACAAAACAGTTTGTTGACTAAATGTTTTAAAACGTGCAATCACTGATCAGTTTTTAATGTGTAATGCACTTAAATGTTAAACTGAGTAAAAGTGTAAAAGGACAATTAATTTAATCCATCCATCCATTTTCTTCCGCTTATCCGGGGTCGGGTCGCGGGGGTAGCAGCCTAAGTAGGGAGGCCCAGACTTCCCTCTCCCCAGCCACTTGGAGCAGCTCCTCTGGGGGAATCCCAAGGCGTTCCCAGGCCAGCCGAGAAACATAGTCCCTCCAGCGTGTCCTGGGTCTTCCTCTGGGTCTCCTCCCGGTGGGACATGCCCGGAACACCTCACCAGGGAGGCGTCCAGGAGGCATCCTAACCAGATGCCCGAGCCACCTCAACTGGCTCCTCTCGATGTGGAGAAGCAGCGGCTCTACTCCGAGTCCCTCCCGGATGACTGAGCTTCTCACCCTATCTCTAAGGGAGAGTCCAGACACCCTGCGGAGAAAACTCATTTCAGCCGCTTGTATCCGAGATCTCGTTCTTTCGGTCACAACCCAAAGCTCATGACCATAGATGAGGGTGGGAACGTAGATCGATCGGTAAATTGAGAGCTTTGCCTTTCGACTCAGCTCTCTCTTCACCACGACAGACCGGTACAGCGCCCGCTTCACTGCGGATGCTGCACCTATCCGCCTATCGATCTCACGCTCCAGTTTTCCCTCATTCGTGAACAAGACCCCGAGATACTTAAACTCCTCCACTTGGGGCAGGACCTCCTCCCCGACCCGGAGAGGGCATGCTACCCTTTTCCGGCTCAAGACCATGGCCTCGGATTTGGAGGAACTGATCCTCATCCCGGCCGCATCACACTCGGCTGCAAACCGCTCCAGCGAAAGCTGTAGATCACGACCTGATGAAGCCAATAGGACCACATCATCTGCAAAAAACAGAGAAGCGATTCTAAGGCCACCAAAACGGATCCTCTCAACACCTTGGCTGCGCCTAGAAATTCTGTCCATAAAAGTTATGAACAGAATCGGTGACAAAGGGCAACCTTGGCGGAGTCCAACTCTCACTGGAAACGAGCCTGACTTACTACCAGCAATGCGGACCAAGCTCTGACACCGGTAGTACAGGGACCTAACAGCCCATATCAATGGGTCTGGTACCCCATACTCCCAGAGTACCCCCCACAGAACCTCCCGAGGGACGCGGTCGAATGCCTTCTACAAGTCCACAAAGCACATGTAAACTGGTTGGGCAAACTCCCACGCACCCTCCAGGACCCTGCTGAGGGTGTAGAGCTGGTCCAGTGTTCCACGACCAGCATGAAAACCACACTGCTCCTCCTGAATCCGAGGTTCGACTATCCGACGGACCCTCCTCTCCAGAACCCCTGAATAGACCTTACCAGGGAGGCTTAAGAGTGTGATCCCCTATAGTTGGAACACACCCTACGGTCCCCCTTTTTGAATAGGGGAACCACCACCCCAGTCTGCCAATCCAAGGGAACTGCCCCCGATGTCCACGCAATATTGCAGAGTCGCGTAAGCCAACACAACCCCACAACATCCAGAGCCCTAAGGAACTCAGGGCGAATCTCATCCACCCCTGGAGCCCTGCCACCGCGGAGCTTTTTAACCACCTCGGTGACCTCAGCACCAGAGATTGGAGAGCCCGACCCAAAGTCCCCAGGCTCCGCTTCCTCAGTGGAAGACGTGCCAGTAGGATTGAGGAGGTCTTCGAAGTATTCCGCCCACCGACTCACAACATCCCGAGTTGAGGTCAACAGCACGCCATCCCCACCATAAATGGTGTTGGTCGCGTACCGCTTTCCCCCCCTGAGACGCCGGATGGTGGACCAGAATCGCCTCGAAGCCGTACGGAAGTCATTCTCCATGGCCTCTCCGAACTCCTCCCACGCCCGAGTTTTTGCCTCAGCAACCACCCGAGCCGCATGCCGCTTGGACTGTCGGTACCTATCTGCTGCTTCCGGGGTCCCACAGGCCAAAAAGGCCCAATAGGACTCCTTCTTCAGCTTGACAGCATCCCTCACCGCCGGTGTCCACCACCGGGTTCGAGGGTTGCCACCACGACAGGCACCAACAACCTTGCGGCCACAACTCTGATAAGCTGCCTCGACAATAGAGGCGCGGAACATGGCCCACTCGGACTCAATGTCCCCCGCCTCCCTCGGAACGTGTTCAAAGCTCTCCCGGAGGTGGGAGTTAAAGCTCCGTCTTACGGGAGACTCTGCCAGACGTTCCCAGCAGACCTTCACAATACGTTTGGGTCTGCCAGGTCTGACCGGCATCCTCCCCCACCATCGGAGCCAACTCACCACCAGGTAGTGGTCAGTGGACAGCTCCTAAATTAATTTAATGTAAATATTTTTATAATTTATTTATTTTTTGCACTAATACAAAGAAAAAAAGTGGACTTTTGGAAGGAGTATACTGGTCTGGCCCCCTTGAGATCAGATTAAGCTGTATGCGGCCCCCTGATCAAAATGAGTTTGACACCCCTGCTCTAGAGCCTGTCTTGTGTGGGATTTCTCCTTCTGTCTGGCTCCTGAGTTAGTGGGGACGCTGTCTGCTCTGTGATACAGAGTCCTGATGACTCTTAACTTGTGCTCCAGAGGGGGATTGGAGTCAAACTGTAAATACTGGTCTGTGTTGGTGGGTTTGTGGTACACCTCAGTTTGTAAATATCCTCTATCAGAAACTGAGACCTCACAGTCCAAGAAAGCCAACCTGCCATTTTTTACATCTTCTCGTGTGAACTTGATATATTTATCCACAGAGTTGATGTGATCAGTGAAATGTTGGACTTCCTGAGATTTAATTTTAACCCAGGTGTCGTCAACATACCTGAACCAATGACTTGGTGGTCTCCCTGAAAAGGACGTCAAGGCTCTCTTTTCTACCTCCTCCATGTACAGGTTGGCAACAATAGGAGAAACTGGAGACCCCATAGCACACCCATGTTTCTGCCTATAATATTGCTCCCCATATGTGAAGTAGGTTGACTGCAGGCACAGTTTCAAGAGTTGACACAGTTGTTCTGTGGAAAGTGTGGTCCTGCTGTTCAGAGTGGTGTCTGATTTTAACCTTAAACAGACCACCTCTACTGCCTCATCAACAGGAATGCACGTAAAGAGTGATGTGACATCAAAAGAGACCATTGTTTCATCAGTCTCCATGATGACATCCCTCACCTTATCCACAAAGTCCATGGTATTCTGTATGTAGTGTTCTGAGCTGCCAACTAACGGGATGAGTACAGACGTCAGATATTTTCTAAGTGGCCGAGTTAATCATGCTCATAATTGGTCTTAAAGGCACACCTTGTTTGTGAATTTTAGGTAAACCATACAGACTAGGTGTGGCCTCCCTTGGGTATAGTCTGTGGTACAGAATATGGTCAATAGCCTGGTCCTGCTTCAAAACTTTCAGGCAATCTATCAACCACTTCCTGGATCTCTTTTCAGCAGTTCATAAGTGGTTAAGTCACTAAGGAGTGACATAAATTTCTCATGAAAGTCTTTCTGGTTCAAAATCACTGTGCACTTTCCTTTGTCTGCTGGGAGAATTATGATGTTTTTGTCCTTGCTAAGAGTGGTGAGTGCATCCCTCTCTTCTCTACTGATGTTGGAAGGTGGTGGTTTGGCATTACTGAGACAGGCTGAAACTTTGATTCTGAGTTGTTCTGTTTCAAATTCTTTAATTTTGCTGTTGGATGGCTGACTCATTGGCTGTGATCATCTCCACCAGAGGAATTCTACTTGGTACTTGGTGCAACTGCAAAGTATTTTCTAAAACACAACGTCTCAGTGGCTTTTAAACCCCAAAATGTAAAACCAGAACTCGGCTTTTCAAAATAAAAATTTCAAAAAAAATGTTTAAATTTTTTTTATGGGAGATGCATCGTAACCACGAAACGTCGTAACTCGAGTCCGTCGTAAGCCGAGGACTACCGGGTCGGTCCACCTCAATCCAGGGAATTGGCTTGTGGAATGGTTTGGAGAGTGATGTTTAAAAATGCCAAGTCAATGTGTACATTTAAGAAAAATATCAAAACTGAATTGTTAAAAAAAAAGTAGCGTACAGGGAACCCCCGACCTACGAACGAGTTTGGGACCTAAGAACCGTTCGCAGCTCGATCCGTTCGTAGGTAGGGGGTGAAAATTATATTTAAAAAAAAAAATTATTCATTCATTCATTCATTCAACCTTTATTTATCATGCTAACGGAGCGCGCGCACACATTTAAGCATGTAAAGTAGTGTACTGTAATGTTAAACATTGCTATTCACATTTACAGAATAAATAAAAATATATTTTCTTACTTTGAGATGGTCAAAGCCGACATCTTAGGTTGCCATGCGTTGATTGTTGTCGGGCCGAGCAGCGCGGCGCCACCGCAGCTGCTCCAGGCCTGTGTTAGCTAGCTGGCTAGCTTCTGCTAGCCAAGCCATGAGCTAGTGTTGGAGCGGCGGCGCGATCAATCTGCAGCTGCTGCTCCAGCCGCTGCTCCAGCCTGAGACGTCCACAGAGCTATTCCAGCTAGTAATTAATCCACATGATGCGATCCTGGTCACCAGTGTTCAAAAGGCCGGCTCCCGTGTTAGCTCCAGTGTTAGCTCTGGAGCTAGCCAGGCCGGAGGTGTAGCCAGGCCGGCCGGAGGTGTTCGCACGGCGGCCTGGCACGATCGGCGATAAATCCGCTGCTGCTTGAGACATCCACAAAGTTCACAGAGACGTTTCCAGCTAGTAATTAATCCATATGAAGCCATCCTGGTCACCAGTCTTCGTCCAGCTCTCGGCAGCTAACCTAAGATGGCGTCCGGTGTTCTACATTAATTTGTGACCGGAGACCCCAGTGACTGAACCTAAAATAGCGTCCGGTGTTCTACATTAATTTGTGACCGTGTAAACTGAAGACCTACTTCCTGTTGCCCAAAATTGCTCAAAAATTGCTCAAAAATGATCAGAAATGATCTTTTTTATCATAATTATTATTTATAAAGCCTTTAAAACAACCAGAGCTGCAACAAAGTGATGTACACATGAAATTAAGAACATTTAAACACAAAAAAAAAAAAAAAAAATTTTTTTTTTTTTTTTTTTTAATTCATATTTTTATTAAATATGATATGTTCGTAAGTCCCGTGGTTCGCAGGTCGATGGGGTCGTAGGTCGGGGGTTACCTGTAATATGTATTGTATTAGACTTAGAAAAAAAGAGTAAATTAGAGTAGGGATGGGGCAGATCCGATCCAGTATCGGTATCGGTATCCGATACCAGCATTATTTAAGTATCGGGTATCGGATCAAACCTGCCGATACTTTTCCGATCCAGCTTCAAAGAGCACTTGTGTTCAATCACAATCTGTGACTGCCCTTTTTAACATTGTGTGAGATAAACCCAATGAAGACACTCTTAAGCCTTACAATAAGGGGGTTCCCTATTGTAAGGCTTAAGAGTGTCTTCATTGGGTTTATCTCACACAATGTTAAAATGAATAGTTTGGGTGCAAAAGTTTCATTATACAGAGTCAAATACCTGAACAGTATCGGATCGGGAAAGTATCGGTATCGGTCGATACTGAGTTAATAAGTATCGGTATCGGATCGGAAGTGAGAAATGTGGATCGGTGCATCCCTAAATTAGAGTAGAGTATTGTTCTGTTACTTGACAATTATTTTTGTTTGAACTAATTATTTAAAAAAAAAGGGTAGATATCCCGTATTCGTCGGACTTTAACACGCTCCTGTGTGTAACACGCTTTGTCCAATTATTGCCAATATATTTGAAAAATACATATATAATACGCTTCGGTGTTTACTACGCATCTATTATGCGTCACCACTACGCAACGCGTCAGTGCCTCGTTTGCCCTGCTTAAAATGGCGGCCACAGAAGCGTCAAAAACTATTATTTCTTTGCTGAGAAAAAATATATTTCTTAGCTGACGTTATAGCACAAGTGTTCCCAAGCTTAACCGTTCCTTAAAGTTGCAGTATGTAGCTTTTTTTATAAACATATTTCTTCTCTCAGTCACTATTTTTTGTCAGAGTGATGTTAAACAGGTAATCTTTGAGAAATACTATATTCCTCTGGCGTCTCCCGGTGGTTAAAATAGCATTTATAAAAACCAGAGCGGGCCGTTTTTGACCAGCCAATAAAAACAGAGTTATTTTCATGAACGAGCTTCCCCCGCCCTCCCCCCGCCTCTCCCAGCGGCAGCGCGCAGGCGCAGCAGCCGGGCAGTGGGCACGCTCCCGTCTCAAACAGTAGCTGTTTCAAGATGGCGGAGGTGGCGAGAGCCTCGAGTGCTCAGAGGATTGCAAAGCGATGCAGAGTTAGCAACTTTCCTGCTTGAAAAGTAAGTGTCTTTGCTTGACTCATGTGATAGCGCAAATGCCATGATATTATCTACAACAGGCTAAAACCGTTTTCCGGCCTACAGCTGACGTGATGCTAATGGCAGCAGCTAACTCATTCAACCTCAGTATTGTTTTGATACGTACATTTAGTTATCCTAACTTATTGTATTGTGGATCAGCATGCAGATATGTTGAAAGTACTGTAACTGCGCTGTCTGTGTAAGAGAGGCATGATCACAACTAGCAATTAGCATATTGTCTGCAGATCATTTGGTGTTCATAATCTAAAAGTCTGTTAGTTGTACTACACAATATATGTTGTTGATGCATACATCTCAACCTCTTTGGACGTTTACCTGTATAAAGGGCCTCAAAAATTATTAATTTTTGGAATAAAATCTGTAAAACTTGCGGTGGGGTGGACGAGTTTGCTGCGGACATGAGCATGCAGTGAAGCAGGATGAAAGGAGAGCATAAAAAGTTCAAATTTTACTTCTAGCAGCAGAACAGGATGGAAGATGGCTGTTTGATGCTATTTTTTAAATCATCCTACATGCTTTGATATGTTAGATAAATTTGTCATTGTGTGATAAATGTGTTGAAAAGAATATCTGATTATTGTTTGAACTACATTATATGTTTTTATGCAGAGATGATGACTTTGGGGAAGGTCTCAGAAGTGAATTTGGGGAGACTCCCATTCAGGTTTTGGAAACAAGGTAAGTAAGGGGAAACTGTATTTATGTCAAGATTATTTTATGGTTTGCACTGCAACTAATATAACTGTGATCATAATATTATTACACAATTTTACTTCTAGCAGCAGAACAGGATGGAAGATGGCTGTTTGATGCTATTTTTTAAATCATCCTACATGCTTTGATATGTTAGATAAATTTGTCATTGTGTGATAAATGTGTTGAAAAGAATATCTGATTATTGTTTGAACTACATTATATGTTTTTATGCAGAGATGATGACTTTGGGGAAGGTCTCAGAAGTGAATTTGGGGAGACTCCCATTCAGGTTTTGGAAACAAGGTAAGTAAGGGGAAACTGTATTTATGTCAAGATTATTTTATGGTTTGCACTGCAACTAATATAACTGTGATCATAATATTATTACACAATTTTAAAATGTAGATGGTAAGGTTGTATGTCTAATATTGTTTATGAAATGTATTTCCACCAGATATTACGGTAGGCAGAAACAAAAACCAAAGTTTAATAGTTGTTTTTATATAATCCATCCATCCATCCATCCATTTTCTTCCTCTTATCCGGGGTCGGGTCGCGGGGGTAGCAGCCTAAGTAGGGAGGCCCAGTCTTCCCTCTCCCCAGCCACTTGGAGCAGCTCCTCTGGGGGAATCCCAAGGCGTTCCCTGGCCAGCCGAGAAACATAGTCCCTCCAGCGCGTCCTGGGTCTTCCTCTGGGTCTCCTCCCGGTGGGACATGCCCGGAACACCTCACCAGGGAGGCGTCCAGGAGGCATCCTAACCAGATGCCCGAGCCACCTCAACTGGCTCCTCTCGATGTGGAGAAGCAGCGGCTCTACTCCGAGTCCCTCCCGGATGACTGAGCTTCTCACCCTATCTCTAAGGGAGAGTCCAGACACCCTGCGGAGAAAACTCATTTCAGCCGCTTGTATCCGAGATCTTGTTCTTTCGGTCACAACCCAAAGCTCATGACCATAGATGAGGGTGGGAACGTAGATCGATCGGTAAATTGAGAGCTTTGCCTTTTGACTCAGCTCTCTCTTCACCACGACAGACCGGTACAGCGCCCGCTTCACTGCGGACGCTGCACCTATCCGCCTATCAATCTCACGCTCCAGTTTTTATATAATGTATTTCTTTATTGTTATGGCTTTTCTGTGCTGCAATTTTAGTGGACATAAAATTAGAATAATACAGATGCACAATATTGACAATAAATATCTTTGAAGCTTATTTTTTTTATTATTTTATTTTTCTAACCACGTCACAGAAAATGTACAACTTTATA
>JBBPBX010057470.1:8124-22420 GCA_038048925.1 Garcialebias charrua
TTCTTGGCACAGAGTCGGTTTTTGGTTTGTTATGTTATGTTTGAATGTATTTTATGTATTTTATTTCATAAGTATTTCTTCTTTTTTTTAAAATGAGCAGATGTTATAAGATTTTTTTCTTCTCTCTGCCTTTCATTTTCTTTGTAAATTGTATTTTTGTTTTAATATTTACTCAATTTTAACTGAAAATGAATAAAGATATATAAAAAAAAAGTCCAACCGAGACACACCTTTTCTATCATTTCAAGCAAACAAATAATTGTTTTTAGTGAAGCTTCATATTTTCAGCAATAACAATGTGCCTTTAAACCTACTAGGAGGTAGGAGGGACCGTTTGAACGCAACCTGGATGATGATAACTAATAACAGCTATTTAATGGGCTGATAACATTCAAAGTCACTGAAAAAAAAAGGATTTGGTTTTAAAGATGATTAATTTCTCAGCATGAACTGAAAGAACAAATTGGCCAATGTAAAGTGTAGACCAAACTCAAGCAACAACACATCCAGTTGTTTCTTCTAGGGGATAAAGTCATCACCTAGTCTTTGAAGCCTATTTGGACCTCACAAGATAAGATTTTATTTTACAAAAGAAGAAGTATCTTCCCAAAGTGTAAATTTTTTTCTTCAAGTTCTTAGCCCACGCCATGTTTTTCTTTGTTTCCCGTTACATTGTCTCTGTGTAATCCAACAAATTGTTTTTTTGTTAAATTTGTTTCAAAGTCGCCAGTTCTCCCACTGTGTGGCACTGTGCCATCATGAAAATTACCGGTGTATGAAAAAACACACTGGGATCAAAATGAGCCTTTCAAACAGCTTCTTGTCTTAGTGACTGAAATCTTTCAAAAGTTGTCATGAAGCCAGCAGTTTAAGCAACTAGACATAGTTTTTCAAACCCTAACACAAACCTTTCTGCTACTTTCAGCCTAATTCAGCAAACCTGTGCACTTTCCGCTTTCTTCTGCTAGTTTAATTTTTTGTGTGTTTTTCAGCTTCTTCTGCTTTTTGATAGGATTTTGCTACTTTTGCCTTCGTTTATGCTCCCTTTAGCTTTTTTTTTCACTATTTACTGCTTTTTCTGATCATTTTAGATTTTATTTTTCAGCCTACAGTACTTCATTTTTTTCATGCATTTTGTGCATCTTAGAGTTTCATCTTTCCAAGTTTCAGCTATTGATGTGTTTCAAGTATGGTAAGCTTCGGCTTTTTAAGCACTTTTCAGCAAGTTCTTCAGCAATAAACGAAATGCAATTTCTCTAGTTCTCCTTGTGACACAATTAGTTGAGATTAAACAGCATTGAGAAAATTAAGAGAGAAAAAAACAAACATGAAATCTCATTTTTAATCCCAGTCAGAAAAAAAAAAAATCACGGTAACACATTTCTGAGATGAAAACATTCTAAAACAAACTAATGAATTGAAATTCTTAAAACATTTTCTTCATATTCCTTGGAGTAGCATACCATTACCACATTGCAATGTTTGTCTAACTATGACAGTATGAATAACACGGTATTTGATTCATAAATATGCTTTACATTTCTACAAATCAAGCTGAAAAATAACTTCAGTCCACACGTTTCTTTCAGCCAGACCTGTTCATTTTAAGACCCTTGTTTTGCAAAAGGTTGCATGAGTACATGTTTTTGCTTTTTCAGTTTCCGTATTTCACAAGGACACTGAGAGCCGACTAAGAACAATATGATTCTGCTAATATAAGCTAAAGGTATTCAGTTTGTGTGTTTCGACACCATGTTGACGTAGGAGAAAATGCACTGAAAGCTACAACTAGAGGGGTTTTTGTATCCGACTGTTGTCTCGGTAAACATCAATCTGTCTGTGGAATTTTGTGCACCATTTCCAGAACTATTTAACCCAGCAGGAGTTTGTCATAATGAAACACGAGCTGCTTCCAAATGAGCATTTAAAAGTGTCACTGGCAGCCATTAAGCCATCTCAACAACATTTTCTTTGTCAAGACAGGGGAAAATAAAACCATTCACATTTGTGTGATCACCGAAAACAAATCAATGCTTTAATAATTTTCTCACATTGAAATGTTGATCATGGCTGCATGAGATCCTAGTCTTTAGTCTTTTTTTATTTTATTTTTATTCTGACTCTGCAGATCTTTACTGAGCTGTAGAGCAGACTGGAACAAATGTTTTAATATATGTAAACTGTATAGAAAACTTTGCATATTCTTCGTGGTCATTTTTTAAATTTAAAGCTCTTGAATAACACTCAAAGAAGAGCTTTTAATAAGTCCTTGAGTAATTGACTTTTCCAATACTGTTGTTCCAAGAAAGAATAAAAAGCATTTGAATAAATATCAAAAACAACATGTGCTTTAAATTTTGCAAGCCTCATTGCTGGACGGCAAAATAACAAGAGATGACAGCATGTCAGAAAAATCAAATGTTACAACAGAGTCATCATCTTCTATCTTCTGTGCTGGCTCTTTGTTAAAACTTAATGTGTTGTTTTGTTGCTCAAACCATTAATCAATTTGTAGGACTCAAAAACTGACGTTTTGTTAAACTCTCCAGCATCCTTGACTTCTGCAGAAGCCAGTTCTTGCTGTGCGTGCCGTTCTGTGCCAGTCACTGCAACATTAAAAGGCAAGAGCAAACGTGCAACAACATAGAAACAAATATTTATGAAAATAAATAGAAAAAATGAGAAAGTGAAACAGACGGCATAAACCACAAGTTATTCAGTCGTGTGTGAAATAATTGTTTTGTGTTGCATTTTTATGGTTTTTCATCGTAACAACAAAAAAGGTTAAATCGTGGACCAGTTTCTTTAAATGAAAAACATTTCATCCAGAGGACTTCATCAATCTGCGACCTGCCAACCAGATCTGTCAGCCAAAGAGCCTTCACTGCTGTGTTTCAAGCCAACCTCCTGTTGGTATCTCAGAAGTACCGTCTTTTGCAGAGCACGCCCATCCAAAACAATCAATCATCATGTGCAACAATCAAATTTTTTAGGCCAGATGGCCAACTTGCTACTCACAGAATCAATCTGAAGACAACCAAGGCCAAAGTACCCTGATGCATGCTCAATAATCCAGGTAGAAAAATCTGAAAAAGCTAAGTCTGGTCCTCTGGACATTCAAAAAAAAAGGTCAAGGTGGTTCAGAAAAAGGTTTGTAAGCTCAATCGTCAAGGTCGAGAACAACAAAAAAGGTTAAATCGTGTCATCTGGACCAGTTTCTTCAAGTAAGAACCATTTTGTCTCCTATCCAGAGGACTTCCCCAGTCTACAGTCTGCCAACGTAGACGTTTTGTTTGTTTGTTTTGCTTTTCATTGTAGTTTTGGTTAAGCTTACTCACCAAAATCACTTGGCTAAAGAGGCATCTCACTGGGCTGCAACTACAGTAGTTGGCGAGCAGCATTCGTTAGGGAGTCTCCTGTATGTCTCAAAACTTTCACAGAGCTTCTTCATTTTCTTGCGTGAGTTGCAGAAGCTCACTGTCTTGTATGCTGAATTTTGAACATGTCCATAACATTTTGTAACATAGTTTCCTTTAGATAGATAAGTTGTTGCAAGCCCTTCTTAGGAAGCGGTGTTTTGACATGTTATTGAGTGTTCTCCTTGGACAGAAAACATGCTCACGACTAAAAATCATGCCAATGATAAATATGAGTTATTAAGTAATGTACTTTGGTACAGTGATTCCTAAGACTGGTCCTCGAGGAACACTATCCTGCATGTTGTAGTTGTTTCTCTGCCCTAACACACCTGATTCAGTGATTTAATCACTTCATCAAGTTCTGCAGAAGCCTGTTAATCACCAACAAAGTTCATGCTCAGTCAGCCAGGTACAAAATCCAATACTGCTCAGTCAGGTCATCTGGACAGTTTCTTTTTTTGTAGAAATGTTTCAGCCTCTATCTGGAGGGCTACATCAGTCAGGAGTTCCAAGTAAACTGTTTCCCCACCAAGCAGTAAACTCCTTAAGTGGACCAACCAGTTAATCATCCTTTCATTCAAATCAGGGAAACAACTAAAACATGCAGAATGGTGGAGACGGGGGAGAGGGTGGGCCCCAGAGGCCATCTTATCACCAGCAAACTGTTTTTTTTCCACTCTAGGAGTGAGCTGTTTGTGGGATTCAGTTTGGTTTGGTGGCTCATCATGTAAGGATTGGCTCCATCCCCTCCTTACATCCTGTGTCTGTTCCTCTGTTGGTCTGTCTGCTCAGCGTCACAGGTGTTTGTGTTCAGCATTAATTAGGTTGTGTATATTAGTCAGGGTTCATGTGTGTCTCATTGTCGGGTCATTGTCCCTGTTACCCTGGTGTGTCGTTCCCCAGCTCCTGGTCTGTGAGTACATCTTGTCTACATGTTTAATGTTAGTATTCCAGCCTCAGTTAGAGCGTCCGTATTGTTTTGTAACTGCCACGTCAGTTGTTTTGTTTTCACCTTATTAAAGTATTTTGGTTTTACTCGTGCCTCGGAAGTCTGCCTGTCTGCACCAAGGGACTCATCCCTCACACACCGCACCCCACCGTGACACATCAGACTGAAGAAGTCCTTCGGATGAAGGATGAAACGTCTCAGCAACAAAATAAACCATTCGAATGACCTGACAGAACATTGTTGGATTTATACCCGGATTAACGAGCATTAACTTTGGTGTTTTGAACCACTTTGGCATTGCTGCCTCAGAGGAGTTGACAGGGAAGAGGATGGGCATCTTATCACCAGCAAACTGTTTTTTTTTATCACTCTGGGAGTGAGCTGTTTGTGGGATTAAGTTTGATTTGGTGGCTCATCAGATTGAAGAAGTCCTTCAGATGAAGGATGAAACATATCAGCAAAAAAAAAAAAAAAAAATGTCCAGAAGACCTGACTGAACGTTGTTGGATGCAGGATGGTGTTCCTCAAGGACCAGGTTTGGGAACCACTGCATTGTGAACGGCCTAGAATATATGTTTTCAAGTTTTGCACACAAAAATAGGTGATAATTTCAGTGACAGCTTGCTGGACTAAAACTGAAATTTGCATATTTTATTATTGTATTGAACCAGGTTTGAGTTGCCAACAGGCCAGTGAGACACTACCCCCACTCCCACCAAGGAAGTGTATTGACCAATCAGAGGGGCCCGTCAAAATAAACATTCTGTCATCATTTCAGGACTCTTTGGATTGTATCTGACGTTGTCCTTGGCCGACCTTGGCATCCCCAGAGGGAACTATGTGAACTGAGTGATTATACCACTCTTATTGGAACTCTTGCAGTGCCTCTGCAAGTGTCCCTGGACACGCTCACCGCCCTTGCGTTCCCTCCCCCGCAGAATGTCAACATCATTATGTGCTTGTGTGCAAATTTTTTATATATATTTTTTATTTTATTATTATAATTTTTTTCATATTCAGTCTACAGTATTTATCTTTGGCCAAATATTAAGAGCATCTTAGGATTTTTTAATTATTTTTTGCCTCCAAAACCCATGTTGTCACTTTAACCACTTTATTGTCTGTCCAAACAGGTCGCACTTGTAAATGAGTCCCTTGATGCTCCAAGTGATTTATCTAAATACATAAAGGTTGAATGAATGAAAAAAAACAGTGACTGGGAAAATAATTTGTACTCAGTGCACTTCAGTGTGACACATTGTGGCCGCGGCTTGTTGGAGGAAAAACAAGGCCCAGCGTTAAAAGTCTGCTTTTCAGCCCATCAGTGTTTAGTATCCCTTTAAGAAATCTTCAGCTAAAACTGCTATTTTAAAACAGCTACATTATGATCCTGCTGCAAAGCATCTATAATAATAATAATAATAATAATAAGCTTTATTTGTATAGCACCTTCCTACAATGCCTTGCATTGACCAAGGTGCTTAACAGGATAAAAAGATGAATAAACTGGAACAATAAATCTATATTGCAAACACAGTTTAGATATTGTTCATTATTTCTGTTCATAATAAGAAAAACACAATTTTCTCTTTCAGTTTGGTGACATCCACACTCCTCATTGTTCGGGATCTGGTTTAACATTCATCTGTGGTGCAATGTAACACTGACTGCAGATTATACACATGGTGTCAACGCTCCAGAGAAACCAAGACTAAAATCAGTTTCACAAGCAGTTTCCCAGAAATAAAACAGCACATCTCCATATATTAAGCCTCAAAAGCCATTACTGTCTTGAAAGAAAAAGAAAGAATTTATTTCAACCCTACAATGGTTACATGGAAATACACTGATATACACTTACAAAAATGTCTCAGAGGAGAAAATAATGTCACATTCTTGACATGAGAATCTCAGTGTTTAAGCCTTTGCATTCATGTTTTCAGTCATTTATTTTCTTCAGGTAAAAAGAGAACATGAGTTGTCAAAATAACAGCTGATTTATTGTAATTCTTGAATATCAGTTTTTAAAAGATTATGTACACTTTGTCACAAAAAACATGATTAGTCAGTTTCTTCACAACACTCCGTCCTCTCCGTACAAGCTGATTAAATGGATTTGTAAATAAGCATATTATAATATGGAAAAGTAAAAAGCAGATTTGAAAAAAAAAGTCTTATTTGGCCATAACCTATGTAGAAATGATCTGCGTTATCTTTCCTTGTGTTGTATAGCTTTTCAAGCTTGAATCGCACAGACAGGAATTAGGCACAGTATTTGCACTTCCTGTTTAACACATTCATAATGCTTGACTGAGGGAGGATTTGAAGCAGCTGCATAGCACATTGTTGAATACTTCTTCATGCCTTGTGTCAGCTTTCATGCCGTGTTCATGCTTTTATGTCACTTTGACATACCAGTGGAGCGATGTCTGTTTAAAAGGCAACAAAATCCTAAATCTACGTTTTTTTTCGACATCTGCCATTTCTTGTTAAAACACTGCTGATGCATTATTAAACAGTCCAAGGTAGTTACTCTATTCACCCCATACCCAACCATATTAAGGCATTATGAATGTGTTACTTATCAAATCTAATACAAAGCAACAACACTTTGTCTTCATTGCATCAACACAATTTCAATTGGCAATACCAACTAACAATCAATACCCCCCCATCTAAATATATTCATATACACCATGAAAACATATGAAAATAAAATATCATCAGAACCCAAAATTTGAAAATGATGCAAGTACTGAGCACCTTGTAATAATATGAAGCCAATGTCTTGAATCTTCATCTTTTTTTTTTCCTTTCCCCAATCTTGTTGATGGCTGCCCAATGGTGACAAAAGGCATAGAAAGAACAGGAGTCTGGACCCAAGGATCTTAAAATGCTCAGACCGTCCTCTTTCTCCTCGAATGAAATCAAGTTTATGAGAGCCAGAACACAGTCAGAAGTGAGGGCAGAAGAGCTGCCAGGCTGTACGTCACACAGTGGCAGCCAAGGGTAGCTGAGGTTGTTGACCACCAATATTGGTGCACATTGACATTTTTTTTTAAAGATCATAGCGATTAGGTGTGACAAGAAGATAGAAAGCATAATAAAAGCACAAACAGAGAAAGAAATTTGTGTGTATGACAATGTCATGGTCCATTGGTGCCCAGAAGGTCACACATGAAGACAGGAAGGGGACATGGAGAAAAGGGAAGCAGGAGAGAAAGGGGGAAAGAGAATGAAAAATAGGTCAGAAATCCAGAAATACACATCTGAAAGGTTACTAAAGACTGAACTCAAAACAAAAGGGAACTGTACGTGTGAGAACCAAAACAAAAAAAAAAAACATCACAGTATGTTAGCAGTGCAGCTTTATGGTTAATGGAAGGAATGGAAGGAAGGTCACACAAATGGGAAAGACACCACTGAGGAAAATTTCAGACACACTGCAAACCTTCTCTGCTTTAAGGTTTCCCAAACACAAGGGCAATTTTAATCACTCATGGTATACCATACCACCGTGCTTGTAATGCTGCAACTAGTGAAACATATTAGTAATGGCCAGTGGTGTAATTCAAAGTACATGCAAGCATGGACACCAGATGGGCAAGCAAACCTCGAAATAAACAAATAAAATCATCAATCCCATTACTGTTGCAGACATATTGTACAAACAGTGCACATGTGAATGCCTGGTGTAGATGAAAGCATTAAACAGAAGACTGAGTTAATTATTTATTTCCTTTTTATTTAATAATCAAATGTGGCTCAATGCTAATTTTATACAGGAAGTAAACATATTGAAAAAAACAATCCCTTTTAAGACAGATTTTATCCAATATTAACCTAGATGTCTTTAAAACTGTATGTGTAGGTATACGTAGCTATGCATGCATGTCTGCATGTACACAGTATGCTGCAAGTATCCATGTATGGATATTTATTTATATATTGAATGTAAACATAAACTTAAGGACAAGACTGGATAAGCTTCTTCCCGCTCCCTTTTTTAATGCTTTTGTTTTGTTTACAGAATATTTTGGTGGAATTATTGAGCTTTTTGTTATGTTTTGTTGTTATTTTAATTTAGAGCTGGACGATATGGCCAAAACTTTGATCACGATATATTTCTTAATTTCGGTTAATATCAATATAATTCCGATATCAATATAAACAATATAAAAGGCTCAGAAAAACTGTACAAATAAATTAATGTTCACTTTTTACTTGTATTTACTGTATAGCCTTCAAAGAAATGTGAAATCACCATCAAATGAACATAAAATTCTCAGCTTTGTCTATATTAATAGATTTAACTTTAAACAACAACATAACATAATGTTTGCTGCATGGGTTTCTCTTTTGATACAGCTGGGGGACTGCCGCTTCAATCCGGACAGAAAAAGAAATGCGTCAGTGAAATGCTGTCATCATAGCATAATGTACAAAGTATATCGAAATATCGAAAATGTGCTTAAAACTCAGATCACTTTTATTGAATAACAGTATATCGTGATATATATCGATATCGAATTATTGTCCAGCCCTATTTTAACTGATCAAAATTATATATAAAAAATAAACTAAAAAATGCTCACCTGGGATACCTGCATGTGGATTTCAAAATAAGGGTAGCACAGAGATAATGTCTCTCCAACCTATTTAATCAATTTAGCCTGATTTAGAGGTAAAAAAATGCATCATTAATAAAATAAAAAAACTATTTAGTTTTAATCTCAAGTTAACAACTAAGCAACTAGTGGTACTTGCTAAATTGGGCTTTCTCAACTCAAAGGTGATGGTGTGATGTTATGTAGAAGTTTGTGAATACTTTTAATGCATTTTTAGTTTGTAGATAAAGAAATACAAATACACTTTATAAAAACTTTGTGGATTTGTTCCTTTGCTGGAAGAAGGAACTTCATTGGTCAGCCAGTGGTAAAATAACTTCTTTATAAATCTTGTAATTTTAACTTATAGGAAACTTTAGCTCTTTTGTTTTCTCTCAATGGAAGTGTTAGCTAAAGCTTTATGTNCCTATGTAGAAATGATCTGCGTTATCTTTCCTTGTGTTGTATAGCTTTTCAAGCTTGAATCGCACAGACAGGAATTAGGCACAGTATTTGCACTTCCTGTTTAACACATTCATAATGCTTGACTGAGGGAGGATTTGAAGCAGCTGCATAGCACATTGTTGAATACTTCTTCATGCCTTGTGTCAGCTTTCATGCCGTGTTCATGCTTTTATGTCACTTTGACATACCAGTGGAGCGATGTCTGTTTAAAAGGCAACAAAATCCTAAATCTACGTTTTTTTTCGACATCTGCCATTTCTTGTTAAAACACTGCTGATGCATTATTAAACAGTCCAAGGTAGTTACTCTATTCACCCCATACCCAACCATATTAAGGCATTATGAATGTGTTACTTATCAAATCTAATACAAAGCAACAACACTTTGTCTTCATTGCATCAACACAATTTCAATTGGCAATACCAACTAACAATCAATACCCCCCCATCTAAATATATTCATATACACCATGAAAACATATGAAAATAAAATATCATCAGAACCCAAAATTTGAAAATGATGCAAGTACTGAGCACCTTGTAATAATATGAAGCCAATGTCTTGAATCTTCATCTTTTTTTTTTCCTTTCCCCAATCTTGTTGATGGCTGCCCAATGGTGACAAAAGGCATAGAAAGAACAGGAGTCTGGACCCAAGGATCTTAAAATGCTCAGACCGTCCTCTTTCTCCTCGAATGAAATCAAGTTTATGAGAGCCAGAACACAGTCAGAAGTGAGGGCAGAAGAGCTGCCAGGCTGTACGTCACACAGTGGCAGCCAAGGGTAGCTGAGGTTGTTGACCACCAATATTGGTGCACATTGACATTTTTTTTTAAAGATCATAGCGATTAGGTGTGACAAGAAGATAGAAAGCATAATAAAAGCACAAACAGAGAAAGAAATTTGTGTGTATGACAATGTCATGGTCCATTGGTGCCCAGAAGGTCACACATGAAGACAGGAAGGGGACATGGAGAAAAGGGAAGCAGGAGAGAAAGGGGGAAAGAGAATGAAAAATAGGTCAGAAATCCAGAAATACACATCTGAAAGGTTACTAAAGACTGAACTCAAAACAAAAGGGAACTGTACGTGTGAGAACCAAAACAAAAAAAAAAAACATCACAGTATGTTAGCAGTGCAGCTTTATGGTTAATGGAAGGAATGGAAGGAAGGTCACACAAATGGGAAAGACACCACTGAGGAAAATTTCAGACACACTGCAAACCTTCTCTGCTTTAAGGTTTCCCAAACACAAGGGCAATTTTAATCACTCATGGTATACCATACCACCGTGCTTGTAATGCTGCAACTAGTGAAACATATTAGTAATGGCCAGTGGTGTAATTCAAAGTACATGCAAGCATGGACACCAGATGGGCAAGCAAACCTCGAAATAAACAAATAAAATCATCAATCCCATTACTGTTGCAGACATATTGTACAAACAGTGCACATGTGAATGCCTGGTGTAGATGAAAGCATTAAACAGAAGACTGAGTTAATTATTTATTTCCTTTTTATTTAATAATCAAATGTGGCTCAATGCTAATTTTATACAGGAAGTAAACATATTGAAAAAAACAATCCCTTTTAAGACAGATTTTATCCAATATTAACCTAGATGTCTTTAAAACTGTATGTGTAGGTATACGTAGCTATGCATGCATGTCTGCATGTACACAGTATGCTGCAAGTATCCATGTATGGGTATTTATTTCTATATTGAATGTAAACGTAAACTTAAGGACAGGACTGGATAAGCTTCTTCCCGCTCCCTTTTTGAACGCTTTTGTTTTGTTTACAGAATATTTTGGTGGAATTATTGAGCTTTTTGTTATGTTTTGTTGTTATTTTAATTTAGAGCTGGACGATATGGTCAAAACTTTTATCACAATATATTTCTTCATTTCGGTCAATAACAATATAATTCGATATCGATATAAACAATTTAAAAGGCTCAGAAAAAACTGTACAAACTGTACAAATAAATTAATGTTCACTTTTTACTTGTATTTAGCCTTTAAAGAAATGTGAAATCACCGTCAAAATAAACATAAAACTCTCATCTTTGTCTATATTAATAGTTTTAACTTTAAACAACAACATAACATAATGTTTGCTGCATGGGTTTCTCTTTTGATACAGCTGGGGGACTGCCGCTTCAATCCGGACAGAAAAAGAAATGCGTCAGTGAAATGCTGTCATCATAGCATAATGTACAAAGTATATCGAAATATCGAAAATGTGCTTAAAACTCAGATCACTTTTATTGAATAACAGTATATCGTGATATATATCGATATCGAATTATTGTCCAGCCCTATTTTAACTGATCAAAATTATATATAAAAAATAAACTAAAAAATGCTCACCTGGGATACCTGCATGTGGATTTCAAAATAAGGGTAGCACAGAGATAATGTCTCTCCAACCTATTTAATCAATTTAGCCTGATTTAGAGGTAAAAAAATGCATCATTAATAAAATAAAAAAACTATTTAGTTTTAATCTCAAGTTAACAACTAAGCAACTAGTGGTACTTGCTAAATTGGGCTTTCTCAACTCAAAGGTGATGGTGTGATGTTATGTAGAAGTTTGTGAATACTTTTAATGCATTTTTAGTTTGTAGATAAAGAAATACAAATACACTTTATAAAAACTTTGTGGATTTGTTCCTTTGCTGGAAGAAGGAACTTCATTGGTCAGCCAGTGGTAAAATAACTTCTTTATAAATCTTGTAATTTTAACTTATAGGAAACTTTAGCTCTTTTGTTTTCTCTCAATGGAAGTGTTAGCTAAAGCTTTATGTACTTAATAAATGGAAAATTTATTTTTATTTGTTGATTTAAACTCTTTAAATAGTGTGAGGTTTTAAATTTCATGCACAAGTTAATATTGCACGTTAGCATAGTCAGCACAATACATTTGGTAAAAACATTTACATTCTAAACAAACCACATTTACAGCTCTAAGGAACGACAATGTTAAACTCATTTGTCTGTTTTTATGTGACAACTGTTTTATTCATACTTCTGACACATTCTGTCACAAAACAGGTTGCGATGTAAGATATTTTACCATCCAGTTGTTTGTTATGAACGTGCACGGCAACAAAAAGAGCAGGCAAGCATTCACAACTGAACCATTTCTTCTGTCACCATTACACCACTGGTCATGGCGAGGAGTATGGCCCATGCACAAATCACACATCCAAAACAGAAGCTGGTTATGAAGACTGATACGTGGATGAATGGGTGACCTCACGTTGTCAATCCTTGGAAAATTAATGCAAGTTTTTTCTAGGGATTTTATTAAAATGTCAACCTCAGCTGGGGAGATTTGGATTAATCACCTGTCAGTATCTGCCACATTTTGGGCCCATATAAAAGAATTATTAAAAAGTTTGATTCAAATATTGTGTAATCTCTCAACAGCTGGAAAGCAGTTTGTCTCATTTAAGTCTGAGGGCGTGCAGCTCTTAAAATTACAGAAGCCGAATCACATAAACTACTGTGACGCAACAGATCCAGCAGATTATTTCTGACTGTTTTGTTTTCAGGCGTCCTCCAAGCTGGAACACATTTGGAACTAAAAATCCACCCACGTCACAAGGACAAACACATCTTTTATGTGTTCCTACATTATGAGCAAAACTCAACTAAAAATAAACAAACTGAGGCGAAGCCGTGCGCTAACTTGCACGTGGGACCTGCGTTGTAATTGAGCGTACGGAGTCGCTACGTGTTTACAAAACAGCAGCTGTTTGGAGCGAGCGTAACTAAAACCAGCTGTGTGAGTGGAAAAGGAGCGGTGAAATTGAATGCAGATGTTGGAGCTGAAAACAAACCTCAACAGTTTCTTCTGTTAAAGCTATTTCAGGGTAGCTTAAAACTAGGGGAAAAAAATCTTGGAAGCCAAAACAACAACAAAACAAAAAAAAGTAAAATTAATTAGAATTAAAGGCAGACTGATTTGGATAAATCCCATGTTAACTTCTGATCTTGTGGAATAATAAGTGATCCAAACCTCCCACTGCTATATGGCTGCTGCCCAGAAAACAGAAACAAAAGAGAAGAGCTTTTGTTTTTCATGTGCCATGCACTGGCAGCAGATGCCTTTTAGGTATTCCGGTTACAAACAGAAAATATTAATTGAGTTGGAAGAGGCACCATGCAAAGGCTGTAAAGGGCTGCATCCCCACCTAACCAAACCACAAACTACACATTTAGCACATTCATGAGTCCTAAACACTGTGGGAGGCACTAAACCAGGCATATGAAAATAAAAGCAACAAAGAAACACACAAAAAAGCTACCGTAAATATGAAGCATAGATAATAATAATAATAATAATAAATTCAATTTATACCGCACTTTTCATTAATAAAAATCTCAAATTAGATGATGGTGATAGACATAAAAACAAAATACAATAATATTACCGTATTTTACGGAATATAAGGCGCACTGGATTATAAGGCGCAATATCAATGAACGGGTCTGTTTTCATACATAAGGCGAAACTAGGCCTGTCACAATAACAAATTTTGCTGGGGGATTAATTGCCTCCGAAATTATTGTGAGAAATGATAATATTGTTTGAAATTTGACATTAGTAATTATTGTCAAATTAAAGAATAAATGTAGGTTAATTTCTGTGTAGTACCTTTTTTTTTGACCACCGGATAGCTGTATAAGACAGTTTGAACTGAAGGATGAAAAGTGAGGGAGCGAGCAACGTGTCTCTTTAAGAAAAATGGAAGGGAGGTCCCTTGACGTGACATGGGCTGTTTCTCGTTCTTGTTTTTCGGTTTTCAAAATGGCGGACGCTCGGTATGTTTTGAGCTCTTTAGCGTAG
>JBBPBX010057473.1:0-22419 GCA_038048925.1 Garcialebias charrua
ATTGAATTACTGAAATAAATCCCTCTTGTCCCTCTTGTAAATGAGTCCCCGTGACTCAACGAGGCTAGCCTGTATAAATAAAGGTTGAATGAATGAATGAAAAATCAACTTGTTTAAAATATTATGACCAGCACACTTTTTAAACATATTTGTGGTGGGACTGTAATTTTATATAGCTTTCATATTTCTCGTGTTACTGCCAGTGTTGCAGCTATAAATCCAAAAGAAAAATGAAGGCATGTTAATAAAAAACAAAAACAAATTAATGTTAAGTACAGACCAAAGCTATGTGAGCTGTGTACATTTAGATTTGTTTGTGTACTGGTACATTTTGTTTTGCCACCAGTTGATAAGCTCCCTCCAATGTAATTCTAAAGCTTTTTTTTTTTTAAAGGTACCAAAGGTGGACTTTTCCATTTTATGTGTTATGCTGTTCTGTTAATCCTTTAATTTATGTTAAAGAGGATAAAGGAAAAATGTAAGGAGTGATTTGTAAACCTTAAACCAACGGTTTCCACCATGTTTCCTGCTGTACAATGGATGGTCAAATGTGGTTCCTAGCTTTGTTTGCCTCAACGCAGTTTTGAAGTAGATGCATTATATTTTTCATATGCATAGCATGCCATGTACAGATTCTTTTTGTACCTATTTTTGTACCTATTTTGTTACAACTGATGCCAGTTATGCATTTTTTTATTCATATACGGATTTGTTTTATATTATGATACTGATGCCTTTATGTGTAATAAACTGATTCTTTTATCATAACTTTCGACTCTGTTATTTTTAATGTTAGTACTGTAGAATTAATTCATAGCCAAGAGTTATTTGCACAACTACATATCATCATGATTCCACTAATAAATCTCAATTTAAAACTGTGGATTGGGAACTTGAAAAGTTTGTGTTGTCTGAACGTTGAAGGGACAGTTTCTGAACGTTCAGGGGACGTTGTCTGAACGTTCGGGGGACAGTTTCTGAACATTCAGGGGACGTTGTCTGAACGTTCGGGGGACAGTTTCTGAACATTCAGGGGACGTTCTCTGAACGTTTTATGGAGTTTCATTTGGACGTTCAGTGAACGTTTTCTGCAAACGTTCAGAGGACGTTGATGACAACGTTCAGAGGACGTTGTCTGAACGTTCAGGGGACAGTTTCTGAACATTCAGGGGACGTTCTCTGAACGTTCGGGGGACAGTTTCTGAACATTCAGGGGACGTTCTCTGAACGTTTTATGGAGTTTCATTTGGACGTTCAGTGAACGTTTTCAGCAAACGTTCAGAGGACGTTGATGACAACGTTCAGAGGACGTTGTCTGAACGTTCAATGTTAGCTGGGAAGTAATCAGCTTGGATGTGAGTTTCAGGACCTCCTGGACTCTTTCAACCTGTCACAGTCGGTCTCGGGGGCCACACACAGTCAGGGTCATACACTCGATTTAATTATCTCCCACGGCCTTCAAATACCTGATGTGGAGATCCTGGACACCTGTATTTCAGACCATTTTCCCATATTATTTGAATTTTTCACCTCTCCTGCACCGAAAGCTATTCTCCCAGCACGTTTCTGTCGCTCTATCACCCCATTAACTCCAAGTCAGTTCACTGATGCCTTTAAGAGCACTGAATTTTGCTCTGCTGTCAGCCTGGACCCATCTCTACATCCTGAGGACTTCATCAGCTCCTTCCATCACACCTGCACGACGATCTTGGACTCCATCGCTCCTCTCAAACAGGCATCTTCAAAGAACAAACCTTCACCATGGCTCAACGAAACGACGCGAGCTCTTCGACAACGTTGCAGAAATCTTGACGTGACAACGGGAAGGCACGCTCCAACGTGCATTTAAATAACAATGGCGGAGCATGTCCTATCGCGTCTGAGATATCATTTTGAGACAGTAAATCTTCCAAAACTCTCATTAATAAACACTCCCTGAATAAAAAAATTACAGATGTTACCTGATGGCGCAGACATAATTTAAAAATGCATACATAGCAACGTGTTTGCTCCGGGCTCTCGGCTAATTTTTTTTAGAAGCTATCTTGGCTAACAAGAGTCCCTGACACCGGTCACGTCTGAGATATATCATTTTAAGACAGTAAATCATCCAAAACTCTCATTAATATCCCTCCCCGAATAGAAAGAAACGAGAGATGTTACCTGATGGCGCAGACATAATTTAAAAATACATCATTAGCAACGTGTTTGCTCCGGGCTCTCGGCTAATGTTTGTTAGCTGCTATCTCGGCTTATTACCGGTCACGTCAGCGATATATCATTTTAAGACAGTAAATCATCCAAAACTCTCATTAATATCCCTCCCCGAATAGAAAGAAACGAGAGATGTTACCTGATGGCGCAGACATAATTTAAAAATACATCATTAGCAACGTGTTTGCTCCGAGCTCTCGGCTAATGTTTGTTAGCTGCTATCTCGGCTTATTACCGGTCACGTCAGCGATATATCATTTTAAGACAGTAAATCATCCAAAACTCTCATTAATATCCCTCCCCGAATAGAAAGAAACGAGAGATGTTACCTGATGGCGCAGACATAATTTAAAAATACATACATACATAGCAACGTGGCCTGTATCGCGGCTATTGTGTTAGCTATCTGATTCGGCTAGCTTGTTAGCAGCGAACAAACATAATCTGCCGTGATAATTGGCTTTATACACTCAAAGTGTATAAAGTAAAACAACATGAACTCACGTAAAATAAATAGTTTATAATCTAAAACACTACACACCTCCGATTATGTTTACACAAAGACTTACTCATCTCCTGGACAGTCTTCCGATGGTCCCTGCGTTGTTTCGACATGGTAGCTCCTGTGGGACTTTCTTCTGTAGATTTTCTTTTAAAAATAGTAGGAATAGCATCCGGTTTTAAAAGTCTTCTGAATCTTACTGGTAATCCTAAAGATTCTTTTATACCAGGTGCTGAAAACAATCGGCAGTGAAATGGTCGCTGCAGACATAGGACTCCTGGAACCCACCGGTCCTTGTCTGGTCCATTCTTGACAAAGTTTGTCATCTTTTGGAAATTTGTGAAGGCTCACTTGTTCACTGCTGATATTAGAACACACAAATGCGCTACAACGTGACGGCATTTTTCAAGTTACACAAATAAAAGAGGCGATCCTTCAGGAAATGAATCTGTATGGCAAGCAGTTAACACACTTAACAAACGGGCAAGGCTCTGCCTTCTGCCCGTTGTCACGTCACACTGATGTGTCACGTCACACTGATGACGTATTGCGGGAATGCGCGGAATTTTAGGGGCGTATCCCAGCAAGTACCAGAGAAAAAATTAGCATAATTTAGAATAAAAATTTAATATATTTATAATTTATTATGCAAAAACGACCAGAGCTCAATGATATAAGATATATATGTTCTGACAAATATTCAAATTTACAAAATCATGTCACAATACCTTTAAAGCTTGATAAACAGATCAGCTCTGTTGTCAAGACCAGCTTTTTCCAGCTCCGTCTGCTCTCCAAAGTCAAGTCATTTCTCAGCCGTGGTGATCTGGAGAAGGCCATCCACGCCTTTGTGACCTCCAGACTTGACTATTGTAATGCTTTGTATGTTGGTATTAATCAATCCTCCATCTCCCGTTTACAGCTTGTACAAAACTCTGCCGCCCGCTTTTTGACCAACACACGAAAATATGAACACATCACTCCTGTCCTGTCCTCTCTACACTGGCTCCCGGTTCAGTTCAGGATACAGTTCAAGCTGCTCCTGTTTGTTTTCAAAGCTCTGAATGGACTTGCTCCTCTGTACATCTCAGAACTTTTGAAAGCCCATCAGCCCGGCAGAGATTTACGATCTGCCAGTCAACACCTGCTGGAGGTGCCTCGCTCAAGGTACAAACAATGGGGAGACCGGTCATTTTCTGTTGCCGGCCCAAAAGCCTGGAACAGCCTCCCCCTTGAGCTGCGTGCCACCTCTGATCTGACTCTGTTCAAAACCAGACTGAAGACCCACTTGTTCAAAAAGCTTTCAGTGTGTAACTTTTATTACTTTTGGTATTTTAATATGTAACATTTTTTATTTCCATTGCCTTTTTATTTCCACTTGTTCAAAAAAGCTTTCAGTGTGTAACTTTTATTACTTGTGTTATTTTAGTGTTATTTTAGTATGTAGCATTTTTTATTTCCATTGCCTTCTTTTATTGCTGTTGTTTCTTATTCTATTTTCATTGATTTATTGTTCCAGTTTATTCATCTTTTTATCCTGTTAAGCACCTTGGTCAATGCAAGGCATTGTAGGAAGGTGCTATACAAATAAAGTTTATTATTATTATTATTATTAAAATAAGCAAAAATTTTCGTCTGTACCTGTTATCCTAATTTTTTTTATTTAAAATAAACAGGAGTCTTTTGTTTGTGTACAGAACAATTTTAAGAGGCATTTCACCATAAAAATGCTGACTTTTTATGATGTTTGGAGAAAACTTTTAGTGAAACCTCCGTTCGTCTTGTGAGTGTAAGCTACCTGTCACTCAAAGTGCAACACCTGGAAATGACGCCAAAAAATAGGCGGGTCGACGCAGCGCGTCACCAGCTTCATTGCTTGAGCGAGGCGGAGCTCGCTCCACAGATACGTGACGTCAACCAATCAATCACAGCGCTTGTAGTTCTATTCCCCAGCATTCATGGTTAATGTAGTTTTCTTACCTTCGACCAATGCAGTGCCGGAAATGAAGACAAAGTGGGCTGGTCGCAACTGCGTGCGTCCCCACTTCAGCGAATCAGCGCTCGCTATGAGAGTGATTGACAGCTCACAGCTCTCGTTTTATCCAATCACAGCTCATAAACAACATGTAAAGACATGTAGCCTCAAACTCTAGCTTGACACCACTCAACACAACTTTATAGACTCTTTCACAACTCAAACGCTTCAAATTAACTTTCCAAAATTCTGAAACGTGGCAATCACATTTAAAACAGGCACAACTTAGCTACGCTCAGTAACCAGCACGTCAACTGTAACACAACACGGACTCTCTCGGAGCCGCGTTCAGGTCGGTTCCGTCCACTTTAAAGGAGCAGAATTCGGGTTTCACGAACCACTATCCGACACGTTCTAACAGTAATATGCTTTTTTCGACCTTCTCTAAAATGTAAAATACCACACACAGCAATCTGGTAGATGTTAATAATAGCTTTTCAGGCAATTTGACTCGGCGGTCAACAAAGCTTTGTACAGGAGTCTGTGCGTGAACTGGACCGAACAGAACCAGAACCCCCCCACAGACCACGGGCTGACAAAACCTCACCTAAAAGCTTCCAACAACATGTTAAAGAGTTGAACAATAACAATCTCTCAGCTTCATATGATAAAAAAACATGCAGAATCTGCCTGTCTTGAACAACTCAGCCAAAAAATTTCACCTTCAGAGTCCAAAAATAACGTTTCAAGTTCATGAATGATCACAGATTTATCAATAAACTTTCAGAAAACACGTACGGCCACCAGATGAAGTAAACATGAGGGTAACCACCATATTGTGTCTTTAAACACGTACGGTGCCACCCAGATGTAAAGGATTTTAGGGGGGTCAGTATTAAGCTGACCTCTTTATCCTTAATTAATTACTTATTCAGATTGAATAGTAATTTCACGGATTCTTTTCTTTTTCAGTTTACCCAATATTTCTGTGATCTTTATGATGGATAAATAAATAAAGCCATTAAGTGACAGAGAACGTTAACTTAGTTTGGTATGCCAAAGACACTACCATTTATTTAAAATAAATCAACTAAATTAACACCATTACACTTGATTGACATGATTTCACTTTCTTGCAATTTAATATGTCAGTACATTTAAATTGTAACAACAGACATAAATACAGGATGTCATTATACTTAGTCTGTGGCTCTTTAGCTTAAATATAGTTACCAGCTAGAATGGAGATAGGAGAGATTTAAGAGGAATATAGGAGAGGTTAAGAGAGGAAGTTATTTATCCTGAGTTTAACCAGATGACACTTTCCATCCGACTTCTGCTAAATCCAGGTACATTTGTAAATGCTGACTCATTACCTTGATGACGATTAGTCTGGTAAAGAGATGGTACCAGCCTTTCAGGCGTACAGAATCGTGCAGGTCCAGCACGTCCGAACCGGTTCTCGTTTACGTTTCAACGTCTCCTGGGATCCGCGTCGATCATCAGAAAAGGGTGTCAGCTCCTGGTTGGCTTCAAGATAACTTATTCCAGAAAGGAATTTAATTCAAAGTTCTGAGCTTGTACGCTCGGTTCGAAGTGGACTAATAACAAGCATGTTATCAGCCTTTACTGAAGACGAAGGTCCTTAGCTCTTGACCAAACGTCCCATAGCTTGAAGAGAAAGTTCATATCTCTCCTTCATCACAAGAACTCACTGTTTCAGGAAAACTTAGAACCCTTAGTAGAAGATCTGAGATGAGAGAGACTTGTCCTTTTTCGATTGGTCCGAAAAGAACCAGTCGAGCAGTTCACTTGTTATCACGATTCAAGATGAAATCAGAGCATAGTGAAAATGTTTAGGAAAAACAGAGAGTACTGGAGTCATTCTCATGAAAACAATGGATTAACTGTCTTCTTCATTGCTAAACAAAACGGCCGGGTCTCTCTGACCCGAGTCTTCAACTTTCACACAGCAGTGGACACAGTGATGTGCAGAAGTGACACAGTTTCACTTTACAGAATAACACAGCTTATAGCATATGTGACCATGAAAATGACAAAATGTTATTCTTTTGATTACATTAGAATAAAATTAAAGAAGCCAATAGTCTCTTTTGGTGACTATGTTCTCAGATTACAACTAATGGAATAATTTGTAGTAAATGTCTTGTTTTACTGAGAAGTCAGTAAAGGTCATCTCTGGAACAGTTCAAAAATAAAAAGGTGTATCAGAGCGGGCACGGTCATGCCCACTACAGATGCAAACATGGGACTACTGTTTTACTCAGTTTGTCTATGTCAGTGTGTGTATGTCCCTATCACGGGGCGGCCGTGTCGTAGTGGTAATGGCAGTCGTCCCCCGATCGGAAAGTTGGAGGTTCGAATCCCGGTTCCCCACACCTTGTGTTGTTGTGTCCCTGGGCAAGACACTTAACCCTGAGTTGCTCCCGGTAGGACTGGAAGGCGCCTTGGATGGCAGTCGCCGCTACCGGTGTATGAATGCGTGTATGAATGGGTGGATGGTTGGTATTGTAAAGCGCTTTGGGTTCCTCACAGGGGGCTGGAAAGCGCTATATAAATAAGCTCCATTTACCATTTACCAAATAAACAAACAAATAAATCCTGATGTTGAAATAACGTTTTTCAAATTTACTCTTGATATTTTTCTACTTAAATTGATTTGGAACACCCCAAAAATGTTCTCGTAAGGAAAAAATATGCAAAATGGACAGAAATATTTAATTATCTTCATTAGTGGCAGCAGATTATGGTTTTAGTTGGGTGGGCAAACATTACATTACCAAATCCTTCCTTAGCTTATATAAAACATGAGCATTTAATAATTACGTATTTTCACACATGACTATTTTATGATCAATCATTATTTCAACACAAGTTAAAACCACAGCAAAAAATCAGCAAATAACCTGAAAATGGGTACTAATGAAAAACAATGTAATTATGTTACTGAGCACTCTTTTTGCCTGTGAGGATATCATCTAAATGCATGTGCTATTTTTTCCCCTTCAACCAATCTTCCAGTGGTATTAAAAATAAATTGGTTTAAAGTGGTGAAAATCACATACAGGACAGAAATACCTGCGCTAGGAGAGCCTCATACCAGAAACGAGAGGAACAAATTAGTTTTCAGGCTGTCATCAAAGATTCATGTGCGTCTCCGTCTTCACATCAGCTTGATGTTGTTTACATATTTCTGGGATCCTGCGTCAAGTGCACTCACATGCAGACCTGCAGTGTGCGAGCTTGTTGTCTCCAAAAATCTGGTTGGAAGTTCACCAGACTGCAAATAGGGTGGGATAAAACCTCACATTGCTAATAAATAAGCAGTTTTTTTAACAGTACCAGAACTTGAAAAATCTGGAAACCAAAACATTTAGGGAAAAAGCAAAATAACTAGAGAGAAACTGTCCAGATGACCTGATTGCGAATTATCGGATTTGATACCTGGATTATTGAGCATGAACTTTCTTAGACATTTGGTGTTTTTAACACTGCTGCAGAAAACAACAGATGTTTTCTGTTAACGAGCTGAGACAGCAGGACAATACAGTAACGTGTCGGAGAAGAATGAAGAACTTTATGACTGACCACCAACGAGCTTTGAGCCGAACTCGAAAAAAATAACAGTCATCAAAACCACAGTAAGAACAAGACTGTACTACACATATAACTTGTTGTTAAAACATGTAATTTAAATAATCCATAAGATAATGTTTTATTTCAAGCACATTTCAGTGTGGTAAACTCAGGGTTAGAACTTAGAAGCAAATGGCGAGTAAACTTAATAAAAAATGATTAGGCATTTTGTTTCACGTTGGATGCACTTCCTGTCACCACATGTGCTTAAACGTGCTTTTTCTTAGTGCATATCTTAGATCTTATTACTGTTTTTCTTTTACATTTTATTGGTGGATGTAACTGGGACACTGTGTACATACGTTCGTTCCACCACATATACCACGTGTGGTGGAACGACAATGAAGAAACTCTGACTAAAACATGTCGCATCAGGCTTAAAGACTGTGACACTCACAACAGACAGAGCTTTGTTGTTTAGATGTAGTGAACTCATTAAGAGTTGTGTTACAAATTACTGAAACACTTTGTAAATGTTAACGACCAAAGTTTAAAATTGGTATGATTATGTAACGCTTTAGAAAAAGCAACGTAGAATTATGCATAACATTTGAAACCAACCACATTTATCACTGCATAAAAGAAAATGCAATGTTTTAAACAATTATTACTACTTGTTGATTGAGCAAACGCAATTTGAAAAATACAACTGAACTCTGACAGGAGTAACAATTTAATAAGTATAGTCCCAAAATACTTTATTATGCTATTTGTGCATAGTAATATCCAGAAGATTCTACAAATATAATCTATAATAGATGGGAAAGGGAAGGGGATGCAAGTTATTTGAACAGTTTTTTGCAGTATCCGGCATATTGATTTATTAATTTTTATTGTATTTATTTATAAAATGTGTTCATTTTCAAAATACAATACATAACAATCCCATGAATGATAACATACAAAATATAAAATGAAAGGTAGCAGAAATAAGAAACAATATTATTATATCTGCCCCTTTTTTCAAACAATCAGTTCAATAATATTCTTCTTTTTTTTCTTTTTTTTCTTTCTTTCCTTTTATAGATGGCCTCCCTTCTCACCTTACAGCCATCCTCTCACACCGATATGAATTATTTATTTATTTATTTATTATTTTTAATAGAGAGAAAGGAAAGATAGAAAGTAAGACAACAAAACACAACAATTATCCACAAAAAGAGCACAAGGCAAACACACCCAACCTCCGTCTGCAATCCTGCAAAGTACATGACAGAACACAGCAACAAAACACACATGCATAAAGACTAATAATATTCATGACCTTGCAGTAGATTTCCATAAATAAACATACCCATACCTACAAATATATATACAGTATACATACATATACATTCATATTCAGTCACATACCCATCTACATATCTGCATATGATATCTACATATACATCCCTGCATCCATTTGTGTGTGGTTGTGAGCATGCATAAGTGAATAAGGTTCCACATATGCAAGGGTGGGCACTAGACCGCTGGGGAGCGCTAATGCGCTAATCCGCTTATAGCGTACCTAAACAATTTGTCAGTGTTACAGCGGATTAACTAACTTTTATAATTCATACGCGGATTTGCGCTATTTTTATTTAAAATGCAGTACCGCTAATAACTAATTATCTATCAGTAAAAACGAAAAAACTTATTTACGGGCTCTCGCTGGCTCTCGTAGCTGCTTGTTTACCTTTTCCCCCTTGGTGAGGGAGCAGAGAGGAGGGAGGGGGAGCAGAGGGGAGAACAGACGCGGATCTACCATGTAGGCAAATGATGCCGTTGCCTGGGGCTCCCAATCAGCAGGGGCCCCTGCCGCGGCCCGGCAAGTCACCTACATCACTAACATTGCTCATGCTTGTTAATGTACATTTAACATAAAAATAATTATAGTTACGATGAAAACGATAATTAAAAACGCAATACAAAAACCGGTCGATTTCTGTATCCCCTACTAAAAATGGACTATTCCATCTTGACATCTTCCGGGTCAGAGGTGAACTCGTGCTAACACTGTGGCTAGCTGGTTGCGCTCGGTGTCTTCATAAATCATGAGAGAACCCCGCTGTATCAAGCTAAATTAACGCGGCCGGAGGATTGTATTGTGTGTTTTGTGTCAACCACTCGACGGTGAGTCGTTCGTTTTATGTATTTGGGTTCCTTTTATGAAATAGAAATGCGGTGGCGACACGCCCATGTATTTGAGATTTAAAAGTGGTCTTAGTGATTAAAAGATCATTCTCTTTTTGTTAATTTTGTGGCCGAATAGAATATATATACGTAAAGTATTAAATAAATCCTTTGATTTTTGTAATTTCATCCTTTTAGGATCATTTTAGTTACTTTTCATTAAATCTGTTGACTACCTATAGAAATTTGGAATTGGTTTAATTTATTTTGGGTTGCGCAAGAAAAAAGAAATTACTATTTGTTTTTTGAAACCACATTGAAGTAAATTAAGCTTAATTGACTCTTATATGAATTAAACTTGCAAATTGCAAAAGTGAGACCAATCTTATCAAGACCTGACTTGGAGAAATTAATCCACGCTTTCATCACATCTCGTCTTGACTACTGTAATGCACTGTGTAGGCATCAGCCAGACCTCTCTCGCCCGTCTGCAGCTCGTGCAGAATTCTGCTGCTCGCCTCTTAACCCAGACCCGTAGGCGTGAGCATATCACTCCCATCCTGGCGTCCCTTCACTGGCTCCCTGTGCACTACAGAATTCATTTTAAACTTTTGCTATTTGTTTTTAAATGTCTGAACAAACTTGCCCCGCTACATTTGTCTGAGCTGCTTCAGCCTTACTGCCCTCCTCGATCTCTACGATCAGCTGATCAGTTGCTGTTGACAGTGCCTAAAACTAGGCTGAAGCTCAGAGGTGACAGAGCATTTTCTGTTGTTGCTCCCAGGCTGTGGAACAACTTACCGCTGAGTGTCAGACAGGCCTTATCTCTTCCTGTTTTTAAACCCCTTTTAAAAACACACTTTCATTCTTTGGCTTTTAAAACGTGATCTTATTTTTATGGCATTTTAATACACCTGCAGAAAGACTGGTACATGCATTTTTTATTTTTTGTATGTTTTTTATCGTTTTAATTGACTTGTCTTTTATGTTGTTGTACAGCACTTTGGTTAACCTTATGGTTTTTGAAATGTGCTTTACAAATAAAGTTGATTGATTGATTGATTGATTGAAACTTGGATACAACTTGGAAGTGCACTTTAAAACTTGATATTTAACTTTAATTTGATATGTACTGTTGATGTGGTCTTTGAATTGAAGTTATAATAATAATAATAATAATAAACTTTATTTGTATAGCACCTTCCTGCAATGCCTTGCATTGACCAAGGTGCTTAACAGGACATTTGAATGATTCTTGAAAAATACCTGCTGGAATTATTTTATTTGTTTTTGTGAATGTTTAACTATGTGAATGTTTAACTATTTTTGATAACAGTTTAGTCCTGTGTATATAGTAATGCTAATTTTTGTTTTGTTTATGACCTTGTTTAGGTCAGGGTTTTTTTCACCCCCTGTTCCCACCCAGGATGGCAAGCTACCGGATCACCGCAGCTGTGCGGTAGGACTTAAATTGCACCAAACTATTTGTTTTTTTCTGGACATATTACCCTGGATCATGAACTACAAACTACCAGATTATTGATTGATGGACCTTTAATCATCCGGGATTCAAGAACTGATTTAAAATAGAAAAAAAAAGAACTCTTGGGTGTAATCAGGGTCTGTTTTGTTGTGTGTATTTTGTCTATTGGTTATACTCAAAGAAAATGATTATTATTACAAACAATATTATTATCAGAGTCAGAGTCAGAGAGTCTTTATTGTCATTTGCACCGCATGTAGTACATGTGATGAGATGAGATTATGTACACGGGGTCCCAGTTACATCCAACAACAAAATGTAAGAGAAAAACAGTAATAACATCTAGGATATGGACCGCTAGTTGGCAGTGTAGTGCAAATATTGCATAACTTGCTGGCTACCAATTGTTGAATTTAAATAGCGGTTTAGAATTTAGCTTCCCCTAATTTTCACAAGACATTAGTGCTTTTGAAATTGCGGACCTAAATAAATAAATTAGTGCTTTAGAAATAGCGGAACTAATTTTTGGATTAGCGCTGCCCAACATTGCGCATATGATATCTACGTATACATCCTTGTATCCATTTGTTTGTGGTTGTGAGCATCCATAAGTGTGTAGGGATACAGCACTCTCATGTCCGTATGGGATATGGGCCTCTCCACATCTCTCTGAAACTCTCAGTGTTACACCTTCTTGAAACTCTCAAGGAGTTTCTCAAGGACAAGTGGACTCTATATTGGTTAACAATTATTATGGATTAATGGACACTAATTAATCAGATTGAACTTTCTCTTTAATGTGTGTTAATTCAGAATTGATCAAACAGTATTTTTGTCATTTCAATGATGATTTTACTAAACTGGTATATTTTAAATATGACAAAGTTAAGAGAACATCTCAGAATGATCATGCTTTGAACTGTCTGCTCTAGGCAGAATAAGTGTCGAAAGTTGAAGGAACAATCCTTCGTATTTGTTTGAACTATTTTTGTTTCAAAGGAAAAGTGCTAGACATAGCTTGCTTTCGGTCTCCCGTCCTTTCTAAAAACAATGAATCAGTTCTCAAAACAAAGTACGGACTTGTGCACATGCACCTGCATCTTCTCACGTATGTTTTCTATGTTTTGTCTACCCTATCATCTGTCACTCAAACTCACTCATTTGCAAAGTCACACCCTCTCTAGGGGTGCAACAACCAATCAGCAGGAAGTATGTGACTAAGTCACACCCCCTTCTTAAGGGGCACTTCCTGCATTTTGGGTTAGAGTTTCGAGGAGAACGAACTGTCAACCTGCTCTCTCCTCTGGGAAAGCTGGAGACGGCCCGGTCATGTGTCAACGACCCACGTCTCCGCTAGGATCATAGTAAAGCCTTACTGTGATCCTGTCACTCTTCTGGAAGAATTTGTTTTCTAAAGTTTTATTTTGAAAGTCAGTCTGTGCGCTTGACCGTTGTTTCCTGCCGAGGGAGGCGAGTTCCTCGTATCGTGAATCAGCACACTCACGCTGAAGTCCAACTGGACGGCCACTGGACAAACCCATCCACGTGTGTGTCCACAAACTTCTCCACTCTTGTCTCCAAGAGACGAACCTTCAACAGGTAACGAGCCGTGGTGTGTTTGAGCGTGCGGGAGCCCAGCAGTCTGCTCGTGTGGGGGAAACGGTGTCACCCAGTCTGGTTCAAAGTAACCAACTTTAGCTTAACTTAGCTTCCAGTATTCCTTCCTCCTATTTCTTATTTTTCATAAGCATTTAATCTGTCAAGTAATGTGCCAACAGTTAAGTTTTAATTGTCTGTTTGTTTTAATTTGAATTCTTGTCAACGTAGTTATTAAATCAGAGCTAATATCGATACAAATGTTTAATGTAATTCTTGTGATAGTTTCAATAAAAGGTCTATTTTTTTGGTAGACCAATATAAATTGAAGTTTCCTGTGAAGTTACATTTCTTGTCTAATCACAGTAAAAACAATTTAGTATCGGAAAAAGGAAGAACTCGCACTTTGGTGGCAGTTTGTGCAAGATTAAAGTCTGCTAAACTGCGCATCTACAATAATGCCAGACTCAGTAAGTGTTTAAATACCTTACAATCATAATTCTATTACAATTGGTGGCCGCGTACTGGTCTTCTGAAAGATTAAATTGATAAGTTGTTTTTGTAGCCTACGTGCTCATAACGTGTTGGCTTAGTTTTGCATCCTGGTTTTGGGCTTATAGGAATAGTTTTGGCTGGTGAGTGTCCGGGAGTTGCTAATCGTGGCATTGTCTGGATTATTTTCCCGTTAGAATTATTTTTTCATTCACATTTGAACGTATGCTTGGAGCGGGTGAGTGATAAGTGTTGTGTCTGTGTTTGTGAGACGTTTCATTACGTGTCGCGAGGCTGCATGCATTTTTCATTGTTGTGACCGCCGTGTCACGATCCTGTTTCATTCTATTACATCTGCGATTTATTGTTGAAGGTCTGTTTCACACATATGCTGCTCCATTAAGTGCCTTTTTCTGTTACAACGTGTGTTGCCGAGGTTCGGGAAAACCCACTCCGCAAGGACCGGATGTATTCCGGTTCCGTTTGACGTAAAGTCCGCTGTTGTACACAGTAGCGCTGCCTTCTTTGGAAGGCGGGGGCCAAGATGGTGTAGTGGTTAGGGCGTTTGACTTGGGACCCGAAGGACGCGGGTTCGCGTCCCGGCCACTACACACCTTGGGGTGTCTATGAGTGCACACCTATTTCTCCAGCTCCCCGAGCGCTTTCTATGGCTGCTCACTGCACCACCTGGTAGGTGGTTGGGTTAAATGCAGAGACGAATTTCGTCTGTGTATGGGAAACATACGCAGATGACAAGATTAGACAATTATTATTATTATTATTATTATTATTAGCCTGGTTGTGTTTTAGCTCATTGACAGTGTTCTCTGCGGTGTAAAAATACGCTTATTTTGTGGAAGAGAGTCCAGTACCTTGGGTCGAAATGCTAAACGGTACCGAGAGACAAGATGGCTGCTTAAAACGCTGTGATTGGTCCATTGTGTGTCGCGTTCAAGAACGTTGGTTTCTGTAGACTCTGGTTGTCAGATTCATTTTTGTACACATTTGTGACGGTTTATTTGTGTTGTTTAAGTTCTATGCACGTGATATCGTCGAAGACTGGCTTTACCGCGGTGTTTTGCGATATTTATGACTGTTTTAGAATGTTGAAAAGACCGTTCCACGCTTTTGTTCGACCGACCGCAGGTCCGTGAACACACCGCTCGAACGGCACGTCACTAGTGGGTGGCGTTAGGTTTGGAAGACACAATTTCCCATGAACACTTGGGTTTTAGAACTACAGTTCTGTCTTCGCTGTGATTGGTCGATTACGCTGTATGTGTTGACGCATGCGCAGTGGGTGAAGCCCCGCTCCTCGTCAAATTTCACTTGCTGCTTGTCCCAGACGAGTTTCCGTGCTTGTTTGTCCATTACTGTCTTTGAAAAGACTGTTTAATCGCGGTGTTTTTGAGATTTTAGTGGGTGGACAGAGCCGGTTGCTCTGAAAACTGCCGATCGCCATGTGACCAGGTCACGTGACACCGATTTTGCCGGTTTTATGAGGACCGACCTTATTTCTTTTGAACGCAGTTTAAAAGGTTTCACAGTTCAACCGATTTTGCTCACATGATTTCGTTTTTGTGAGCCTGGGGCTCTGAAGCTGTATCACGTAACGCTTTGGGTCTGTCTGCTTGATGCTTTTCATCCGTGTTAGATGTCTGTGGGCTAAAAAACTGCAGCTTCGCTCGCTGGTGATAACAGCGCCTCTATAGAGGTCAGATAGAGAATTTACAGTCGCTGTGATAAACTCACTTCCAGCGCTGTGCCCCCTGCTGGTTGCTAGAGAAGACGCAGTCTTCCTGTAATGTGTACACGTTGAATGTTCCTGTTTTAAACGGGTAACTTTTTGAAATATTGTCCTCACAGCACACCTTTCATTTGATTTTCACATATAATCAAATGTTGATGGCAGGACAGTTACACAGATTTAATACAGACATGTCTGTTGTTGATAAAATTTGACACTTTTATCATTGATTCTGTGCAAAACAAACTGTCTGTTTTTATTTTTATTTTAAACTGCAAGTTTAAAATATCACACATGAGGCTTCTTTTGTCTTGGTTTTTCACAAAAAATCTCAAAACGACAGCCGTTTTTGTTTGACCTTGTCACAGGTCGACAAATTACTAAACATCACTGATTTTTATTTCATTTAACATCTTGGATGTTTTCTGAGCAGCTCATACACTTTGCATATTTGCAAGCTGCGATATGAGACCCACTTTATTTGATTTTTCACAGAACATCAGTACAAAGATGGACGTTCAAACAGGTGAACCACCTGAGGAGGCCTCTTGTTCTGTGTATCCTAGATGGATGGATGGGGGCCTTGGGATTCCTGCCCGTGCTTCCCGCAAAGTGGGGGAATCTGCCTCATCGTATGCTAATTACTTAGCTGCTAGGAACGTCCGTCAGGATAAGTGGGAAAATCCCCTGTCATTCTACGACAGGCTAATCTCGGTCTACTCCGGGGGAAAAACTGTCCCTGGATTAGAGGAAAATATGGAGTTTAAACGTCTTTTCATTATGAATCTTATGCCTTTTCAAATGAAATGTGTTCATTTCAAGGTTGATTGCAAAAAAGATTCTATGGAAGTGATAAGACAATATGCTGCGTCAGTTTTTGAGGCCGAAATACAACCTAGGATACCATCAGAGGTTTGTACAGGTCAAAAGGTCACATCCCACTCGCAGACATTAGAAGAGGTTCCCTCTACTTCAAAGTGCGAGAGGACACAGGTTTTTCATGATAACAAACAACAGATCAGTTCCAGCTGGAACAGTGACTCTGGTCGGTTCACGGGGAGTTCTGAACCCCCTGCCCCTCAGGTTGAAAACCCTGTGATGTGCAATGAACCCCAAAAGGCAGGTGTTCGCTCTCTAGATGAACCAAGATGGTTCAGATCGAACCAAAAGAGTTCTCACCTAGGTCTCACAGTGGGTGAACTTCGAGAGAAGTTGATGTCTGGGAACCGTGACCCTTTGAAAAAGGGTCTGTCCCGACATGTGCCCCCGAGAAGCGGCCCTCCTGCCCCTGCCCCTCGAACTGCACAGTTTGAGACATGCAATGAGTCACACATGCTCCAGATTATGGAAACGGCGCCTCCGCGCGAGGACGTGACTGAGGTTGTGGTTTGTTTGTCAAATGATTTGAATGTTACAGTGGTTGACCAAGCTGACACAACGTGTGACGTTGTCCTTGATGATAACACAAACAACGTTGTTCAACCTGACGAAGCGACGCGCAGCACTGCCTTTTGCAACAACTCAGTGCACACAGTTGACAACATCATCAACATTGACAAAGACGCTGACAGCAAACAAATTGCTGATGATCAGCGTCCTGAAAGTCCAGATGCTGACAGCAAACAAATTGCTGAAAAGCCACATCCTGAAGGTCATGAGGCAGACAGCCATCATGATGCTGACAGCGACGATGATTACACAGACAGAGTCACGCGTACACAGAAACGTGTGGAAAAACCTGAACGGTTTCTGTGTAACTTTATAAAAAGGGGGATAGCTAAGAGAGCTTACCTGCCACTCACATTGGAAGGGGTCCTCGCACAAGAAGCGCTCCTGGTTAGCGGCTCAGACGTGTCTACCATGTCAGCCGAACTGTTTGAGGAGCTAAGGACCGCCGCTAACGATGTTGACAGGCAAATACCCTTTGTGAAATACACTTATGGTGAGCAACAAGGCCTCGCAAAGACGAGAACAACCATAATAGCCATGGTTCACATGCAGATTGGCGAGATGTCACTATACCACCCGGTATATGTGTCTGAACTTGACTCACTCCGGGCCCCATTTGTGGTTGGCCAAGATTTTATAAATCGCTTTGAAGCGATTATAAATTATGGCAATCAGACAATGTGGGCCACAGTGAGCAGTCCACTGCCATTCGTGGTACCTCCCCAAGGTCAGGACACTGACTGTCTAACAGCAGGTACCGCTGAGGTAAAAAAGGATTCCCCAACCGAGACCACAAACCCGGTAAGTGATCCTTCATATACAGGTGAGACGGAGGAGACTCAACAATTGGACCAGACTCTGGCCCATCCCGAGGATCTCCTCTGCGAGCTGACACCTTCGGCGCTCACTGAACACTACCTACCACCGGTAGAAGAAGGTGTGGAGATCCAAGAGTCCCACACCGATGACGCTGTACTGTCCTGTGGGACAGGTAATTCGGCATACAGCCAAGCTTTCAGTGAAGTCTTGGTTCAAGGACATCTGAGCCCACGTAGTGACAGTCTACAACACGCTGACAGTCACTTGGACTTCATTGTTACAGATTTTGAGGACCCCTCCTCAAACAAAAGGGGGGCAGACTCACACTTCCTACCACAGGTAGAGGACGGTGTAGAGGTCCAAGGACCCCACACCGCAGACACTGTACTGTCCTCTGGGACAGGTAATTCAGTTATCATCCAAGCTTTCAATGAAACCTTGTTTCAAGAGCATTTGAATCTAGAACTACTCAGCAATGACATAGTTCTTACAGACTCAAAGAGCACCTCTTCATTCATGAAGTGGGAAGACATACATCACAACGACAGAGACACGCCTGCGATGGCGCCGACTGTTGTGACACACCTGCATTACGCAGAAAGAGGTAAACGTACAGAGGTACGTTGGCCGAAACCTATAAGGTTCCTGTACAAGGTTCCCCATAAACTGCGCGAACAGCTTAAACTAAACAATGGCATCCTAACTCGTGCCCATGGACGGACGTCCACACCTGTGTGCGTGGTCCCTCATGACCACAGGGGGGTGATGTTAGGTCATGCCCATGTCAAGGACAAAGATTTCAATAACCCCACAAACGACAAAGAGCTCGGAAACTCACAGACTTCATGGGAAAACAAGGTCGTCCAAGCACAGGATAGTAAATAAACTAAACAGTTTAAACTATACTAGTTGCGAAAAGAAACCGTTCCAACTAGAACTTAGAAACGCTAAGCATAAAACCCACAACAAAAACTAACCTTAACAACCGTTTAAATCTGCAGGATTTAATTGACATCGGTTATAAAGCTAAGAACTGTTTTTCTTGTGTGTGACACGTGGAATCTGACGACCAGAGTGAGTTTGACGTAGTGATACGTTGTTTTTAGTTGCTTGATTGCTACTTTTGTTGTTATTGAAGTTGGTATTGTTTTCTGAACACTCCCAGCCAAACTAGTTTTGATTGTTGATAAGTTGAAGACTTAAATGGATTTTAACTATGCCAACATGCTGTTCATTTTGTTAAAGATCTCAATCTTTGAAAAGTCATTGTAGATCAATACTACTTAAGGTACTATAATCTACACTGACCTCCCAATCATTTAGGTAGAACCGATTCGATCGTTTCTATTCTAGATCTATTCATTTTGATGAGTCTCGCCATAGACTTCAAAATTTATAGGGAATACCAAATCTTGCGTCGTTCGTCTAAAAGACAACAGACATTTAGACCAAACTAGATTTCATTTTTTTTATTTTAGTTTAACCTAAACTAAATAATGAATGGAGGAATAGTTTGAATGAAGAGGCCTTCGTTACAGAAGCCCTCCACATTTCTATAGGTATAGATCCCTATTTCTGATTTTTACAGCATTGATCCACCCCTTAATTGGTAATTGTAGCTGATCTAATCCATGATAGCTTACATACCAGGTGCATATAGGTAAGGCTTAATGTAGAATCCCAATCATAAGCCCACCTAAAACCACATAATTGCATGACACATTGAACCAGGGTGGCACCGACTGGAAGCCATCCAGCCTGCAACCTTCGATGTGGGGACCTGCTGATCCAACGTTGGTCTTCAACCTTCATCCAAGGCCCGCCTCCTCTGCTTCAATCGAGGGATCCCCTCTACATGCTGATTAAAAACCATTGGTGCTGATGAAATCAATAACCCCATCGTTGTGGATTTACCGTTGTGGATTATAAGACTTTGTTTTCCAAGGGATCACAGACTCAGTTCTCCATGGGTTAACAGACTATGTTTTCCAAAGGATTAAAAGCTTGCCGCAATGGGATTACCTACGAACAGTATGGAATTTCCAAAAACATTATGGGAGTATAATTTTGAACTTTTTGATTTTTCTTTTTCCACTTGCTGGATTACATAGAGGTCAGAGACATTCGGTGGTATCCTTTCGTGTTGGAACTCATCCCCAAGGACAGGCGATGATTTCCAAAAAGGGGGACTGTAGGGATACAGCACTCTCATGTCCGTATGGGATATGGGCCTCTCCACATCTCTCTGAAACTCTCAGTGTTACACCTTCTTGAAACTCTCAAGGAGTTTCTCAAGGACAAGTGGACTCTATATTGGTTAACAATTATTATGGATTAATGGACACTAATTAATCAGATTGAACTTTCTCTTTAATGTGTGTTAATTCAGAATTGATCAAACAGTATTTTTGTCATTTCAATGATGATTTTACTAAACTGGTATATTTTAAATATGACAAAGTTAAGAGAACATCTCAGAATGATCATGTTTTGAACTGTCTGCTCTAGGCAGAATAAGTGTCGAAAGTTGAAGGAACAATCCTTCGTATTTGTTTGAACTGTTTTTGTTTCAAAGGAAAAGTGCTAGACATAGCTTGCTTTCGGTCTCCCGTCCTTTCTAAAAACAATGAATCAGTTCTCAAAACAAAGTACTGACTTGTGCACATGCACCTGCATCTTCTCACGTATGTTTTCTATGTTTTGTCTACCCTATCATCTGTCACTCAAACTCACTCATTTGCAAAGTCACACCCTCTCTAGGGGTGCAACAACCAATCAGCAGGAAGTATGTGACTAAGTCACACCCCCTTCTTAAGGGGCACTTCCTGCATTTTGGGTTAGAGTTTCGAGGAGAACGAACTGTCAACCTGCTCTCTCCTCTGGGAAAGCTGGAGACGGCCCGGTCATGTGTCAACGACCCACGTCTCCGCTAGGATCATAGTAAAGCCTTACTGTGATCCTGTCACTCTTCTGGAAGAATTTGTTTTCTAAAGTTTTATTTTGAAAGTCAGTCTGTGCGCTTGACCGTTGTTTCCTGCCGAGGGAGGCGAGTTCCTCGTATCGTGAATCAGCACACTCACGCTGAAGTCCAACTGGACGGCCACTGGACAAACCCATCCACGTGTGTGTCCACAAACTTCTCCACTCTTGTCTCATAATTTAACTATCTCAAGTAAGACGTATGTATCCACATTGTACAGAAATAAATAAAAAAACCTCTTTCAACAGGTGTACCTGTGGTCACTGCAGCTTCCTCTCACCTGTAGAAAACGTTTGTTGTAGGGAGACGCCAAAGGTATAATTATGAATAATTTAGTACTTCCTAAAGCCCTAATAAATATACTATATATTAAAAAAAACATCAATTAACCTGGTCTTGTATACACTTTGCATTTTATTGTGTTAAAAGCCTTTCTCAATATTTTCCTGGGATGTGAATTACTATGGGTATGCATTAATCTACCAGTAAACTCTACACTTGTTATGTAAACACTAGACCTCTGTATTGATATACATTTCCAAATCATACATAAAAGTCAAAATTCAAAGTCAACTTTATTGTCCAAACAGCAATATGTACAGAACATACACAGGATTGAAATTGCATTTCTCTCAGATGCATGGTGTAACAAACATTTAATAAACATTTTTACATCTCTGCAATTTTTACAAAGTCATGTGTAAATTTAATATAAATTCTAATTGTTTGAAGTGTGCCAATATTAAATGTTGTAAAACAAAAGAAACGCAGTGCAATAATCATTTAGAGAAATCCAAATTGTACATTAATAAAAAAGTTATAGGAAGCATAAACTTTTTAAACGTTAAAATTAAAAAGTTTGCTGTACTTGAATTTATGACTTATAAACAAACCCCTTTCTGACATAGGTTATGGCCAAATGTGAGGAGATGGGTGTGGACACCTGTGTAACAGACCACCCTGGTTTTGAACCCATTGCGCTAAATCCCCACGTGCTGCAGGCAGTTTATGGGGAGTACCTGCAGTACTTTGGTGAAATGCAGGAAAGCATGTTGAACAGGTTAGTAACACGAGGAGCCATTAATATCTTTATGACTCAGTGTATTTTACACACATACTGTTAACATCTCTATTTCAGCCGTTACAGACACCTGGCATACAGGAATGTGGTTCGATGGATTTGGGGATATTTGGGACGTCATATCCGTGTGGTTTTAACATCCTGTGTGGTCACACGAATCAGGCAGGAGTTCCCAGAAGATGGACCATACACAGGATTCCTTCCTCCAGTCCACTTTTAATTATTAGGTAACGGTTAGTGCAGAAATTTACAATAAGAATGCTAGGGATTTTTATTAATAGAACACAGTTGCAAGAGTAAGGCATTTCATGG
>JBBPBX010057474.1:0-22419 GCA_038048925.1 Garcialebias charrua
TCATTAAGATAAATTAGTAACTTAAATTAAATGTCTTATTGTATGTATTTGTATTTATATTGTATGTGTTTGTAGGTTTTTCACCTCGTCACCTCGTCACCTCAACTGAATCACATTCACTGGTGAAAATAAAAGGTTGTGAGTGAAATCCTGAAGTCTCCTAAGTCCTCCTTTTCAAGTGTGGGAAGCCATGAAATCATAGAACACTTGACAGTGAAAAACCGATCCATCTGAAACCAGAGACTAAAATCTTCTATCTGTCTTCTAACGGAGGAAAATGGCTGAATTAAAGTCACTTGATGACCTCAAAGCAAAGAGGACTACAGTTAAGAGACTTTTCTCCCGTTTTGCAAATAATATTATGAGGACTACAGTTAAGAGACTTTTCTCCCGTTTTGCAAATAATATTATGAGGACCTACATGGAGATGTCTAAGGAGGAGTTGGAGGTAAATTACAAGAAGCTTGCACTGGAGAGCTCCAAAGTTATGGAGGCAAACGAGGACGTGGAAGCTGCCTATATGGCTGAGTGCTTAGCAACTGCAGCAGAGGAGCTGAGCGATCTTCAGAAAGCTGATACAGAGAAGACGGAGCAAGAATGTGAACAAAAGCTTAAAGAAGCTAAACTCCTTATCCGAGAGACTTTGTGGACAACATATGGGGAGAAGGAACTGTCCCTGGCTCTACAAGTTGCAGAGGATGAGTGTAAAAGTGTTTCTTCCATCAAGCTAGACACAACTCTGGAGGCATATGAGTTTATGCTCACCCATTTGGAGAAATTGATCCAGAAGGCGAAGGAAGTAAACCAAATTTGGAACCGTTGGGCTCCACCTGCCGAGGAAAAGGATTTCAACTACCGTTTAAGAGAGCTAGAGGTGTGCCTCCCTAGACTGGTATCCCAGAAGGCTGTCTTTATTGAAGCAGCAAGCAAGAAGGACGCAACAAAGCAACAAGCCTTGGCCCGCAGCTTACATCCAGTAGCTGCGATAAAGCTGAAAGCCACAGCTTTACCAAAGTACGGAGGAAGTAAACGAGACTATTACAGATGGAGGAAAGAATGGGAGGCTCTACAGAAGCAAAGTGAACCATCTGGTTCAAAGGAAGTAAAGAAGTTGCAATTGCTTGACAGTCTTGATGAGAAAGTGGCAAAGGATTTACGCCTGTCAACATACAACTCATCAGATGAGATTTTCAGAGTCCTGGACAATCGTTTTGGGAACAAAGCTACCATTGCTCTTGAGATTATTGAAGAATTGCAAGCAATCCCACCAGTGAAGAGCAGCCAACCAAGACAAATAATAGAGCTTATCCAAGCGTTGGAAAAGGCTCTTGGCGACTTAAATGAGCTAGGAAATGCAGATGCCATAAAAAATCAGCTGGTAACAAAATCCATAGAGAGTAAGCTTCCAGACACTTTAAAGAAAGACTGGCTCACCCATAATGCCACTGAGAAGGACACAACTGGACATCAGAATTACTTTGACAAGCTTATGGCGTTCTTGAGATCACAAGAATCCATATATGAACAACTAGATCAACTGAAAGACCTCACTGAACCCATTAAAGAGAAGTCCAAGTTCTTAAAATGTGCCAGAACCAAGACAACCAAGCACACCAGTGACATATCAGGCTGCATTGTTTGTGGTGATCCGAAGCACAGGAGGAAACTGTATTTCTGCAGAAGGTTTAGGATCAATTTAAAGCCATCAGAGAAGAGGGATATAGTACAGCAGCTCGGTGCTTGCAAGAGATGCCTCGAAATCCATAATGGTGACTACAGTAAGAAGACTGATTATCTGTGCAAGAACCCAGAGTGTAGAGACCAACATCACTTTCTTCTCTGCTTACTCGCTAGACCACAGTCTCAAAGAATGCTTAAATCTGGTTCAGAGAAAGCGGAGAGCAAACGACATACTGAAGCCCAAGAAGAGTTTCTTTCCAAACTCTCACCTGAGCTGGCTCAGCAATGTAAAGACGCCTACTGCAATGTTGTATCAAGGGCATACAACTCCACTGTTACTAATGCCTCTTTTCCACCGCTCGGCCCGGCTCGGGTTGGATCGGCTCAGATCGGTTCAGTTCGGGTCGGGTCACATCTAAGTTCTGTTTCCACAGCTTTTTTGTACCCCTTCTGTGGGCGGGGTCCAAAATCCTACTCGTCTTACCACATGGTGGCAGTAGTGTTCCCTCAAGCTATTTACTAGTAGCCACCACTAGAAGAAGAACACAATAAAGGCTTTGACAGAATGTTGTGAAAGAGATGTCATGCTATAATGAGTACCTCATGAGCTGTAATCTTTAAACCCAATTCATAATCCTACCTTGTTGCCTTCTTTAAACCCATGTATTTTCCAATTTAGTATTTTTACAATAAAGATGTATTAAAACATATTTTAATATTTAGTTATGCACAAGGTGCTTGATAAAGTTGCAAAACCATATTTGTCTGAGCTGCTTCACATCACACTGTGATCTTTGAAACTGCCAGAGTTTCCCTGGTAAAGTTGCTGCTGGGTGGTAGATGGGTAGATGGTAGATGGATGGTCTGTGAATTCTTTAACTTTAAACTGTCCAAAGGACTTTGGCCACTTTTAATTTTTGACTTTTTTTGTATGACTTCATCCTAGAACCAAATAATTTATAACGTAATAACAGTTGAGCAGATTCTAATAATCTTTATCTTATGATTCTTTAAAGGTCAAATGCAAATGGAAAGTTCTCTTAACTTCCAGTATGGATTTAAACACAATACACACTTCACATTATAAAATAAGTTTAGGAAATTGAATGTTCGAGGACACCACTTAAGAAAATATAACGTTTAATAGGAAAAGTTTGAAGTGACAAACAGAAGTAACAAATTTCCATCTGGTGTCTCACGTCTTCCTCCAGAAGATGACACAGGTTGTTGAATTCTGGTGATTTTCTTCTGTTGACTGTAAAAGAAAAATGTGATTAATTTAGTCCAGAAACTGTTTTTTTTTTTTAAACAACACAGTGTGATCACAACATGTTCATATACTAAATGTATCCTGTTGGAGTTATTTGAAATAAAATTCAATGTTTTATAGACATAAATGTGTCAAGCTACCTCCATTATTTTTCTCCCTTGTACTTTGTATCACATATCATCAATTATATCAAAAACCACATAGCTGATATTTTTCAAAAAAATATAGTGTGATCACAACATGTTCATATACTAAATGTATCCTGTTGGAGTTATTTGAAATAAAATTCAATGTTTTATAGACATAAATGTGTCAAGCTACCTCCATTATTTTTCTCCCTTGTACTTTGTATCACATATCATCAATTATATCAAAAACCACATAGCTGATATTTTTCAAAAAAATATAGTGTGATCACAACATGTTCATATACTAAATGTATCCTGTTGGAGTTATTTGAAATAAAATTCGAATTTTTATAATTTATTTTCGTTGTGCAAGCACAGGTTTGGAAGAAGTCAAAGCGAAACTACTTTAAATGCAGCAGATTTGACCACTACGTGACAATATTAAAGCGTGGTTGAGCTCAGGAGCCCTCGTACTATAAAGTCAGCTATGAAATATATTTTATATCTGTTCATTGAGCTACATTTTAAAGACATAAAGCCGCCGCGCGCCGCGTTGCTCGTGGCGAACCTACTTTTTAAAATCCTGCAGTTTTGAGCAATACGTGATTTTATTAAGGACACGTTCAGCTGAAGACCCATCTTTGCTATAAATTTAAAAACAAATAATTGTTTTTACCGTGTTTATCATGTAAAGTCCTGCCGTGATCGCTTCCCAGTCGCTTCCGTGAAAACTGCTCGAGTCTCCTCCTCCCTCCTTCCGGAGCGGGTGAGCTCGCCTCAGTACCCCTCTGAAACCAGCCCAAAAATCTCAAGAAATCTGGCGCGGAGCAGCAAAGAATATCCGGTGGGAAAGGATGAAAGGGGGTCTCTGCGACGCACATATGACGTAACATCCGACCCGTGCCGACCGGTGGAAAAGGGGCATAAGAAAGGCCTTCTAGTAGAGAGTGGCATAAATGAACATCCAGTTATCTTGATGATCCTTGACACTACAGCTAACGATGGACAAAAAATTGGAACACTCATTGACCTAGCATCAGACACAAACTACATTACACATAAAGCTGCAAGTAAGCGGAATCTTAGAAGTGAAGAGGTAACGCTTGTGGTCCATGGTGTTGGAGGGATGCAGGTGTCTATTGAAACGAAGCGCTATCTTCTTAAGATACGCGTCAATACAGGAAACCCTCGAGGTACGACACCTGCGACCTACGGCAACTCAGACTTACGATTTTATCATATTTAATAAAAATATGATTAAATTTTTTTTTTATTATTTTTATTTTTTTGTGTGTTTAAAAGTTATTAATTTCATGTGTATAGCACTTTGTTGCAGCTGTGGTTGTTTTAAATGGCTTTATAAATAAAGTATAATTATTAATTTTACGTTTTGATTAGAAATTTATCGTATTTACGCAACTTCCGGTCGTTTCCGGTCGCCACTTCCGGTCGCCATTTTACAACAGTACTGCGGTCAATGGAGCTCCAGAGGCTACTGTCAGCTGGCTCCGTGTGCCCGATCAGGGTTGCCTCATACGGATAAATTAGCTGGAAACACTCGGTCAACTCTGTGGACGTCTCAGGTCCGGAGGAGCAGCCGCCGATCGCCCCGCGATCGCGGCCACAACGCCGCCCGACATGCTAACGACAGCAGCTAACAGAGCAGCTAACACAGGCGAAGACACCGAGCCGACATGCCGCGGAGGGGCCATCTGCGGCCGGGAGCTCGCCGCAAATGTCCGCCTGGCAGTCGGGGGACACCGGCTCAAAGTAAGACATTATATTTTTTATTTATTGTACAGTACAGTATTCATTTACTGTGCAGTTCTGTGCATGTTTATGGCCTTAGTATGTCTGCTTGTTCAGTCTCATGCCATTAAATATGTGTGCGGCGCTCCGTTAGCGGTATAGCCGCGACCTATGTCAGAAACGCGGACCTACGACAGGCACGTGTTTTTGGTCCGCGAGGTACGACAACATCGACCTAAGTCACACCCGTAGGTCCCAATCCCTGACGTACCTCGAGGGCCACCTGTACTCCAAGAGGGACCCTGAAGTCACATCAACTGATCTGCTATTGGCTTGACAAGATTGCAGAAGTTCACAGGCATGTTCCTGCCACAAAGCTTCATAAGATTTTCCTAGATGTCTCCCTGAAAGACCTTACAAGACCTAGAAAGATCCAACTCTTGATTAGCCACAAAGAAGGTCAACTTGTACCTCAGAAGGTTCGTTCTGTCGGGGACCTTGTGTTATGGGATAGACCACTTGGCAAGACGATTGGAGGCACACATCCGGACCTCTTTGAGGAAGTTACCTTAATGGCTCATACATCAAAGACTCACTTTGCAAGGTCAATGAGGACTGCAGCAGTCAAGTACAGTGAACTCACCTGCAAATTTCCAGGTTCCCGTCAGTATCCCAAGCATCCTTTTATCCGATCCAGTGCAGCCACTACCAGCAAAGACTTTCTGAAGTGGTGGGAGTGGTAAAGCATTGGAGCAGCCTGTGTGCCAAGATGTGAAGGATGTCGTTGTGGGAATTGTCAACCCGGAGGTAAGGAAATGTCTTTGGCTGAGGAGAAAAAGATGGAGATGGTGAGAAATGGTTTGACATATGTGAATGGTGGTGAGAGGCGCCAAGCAGGAGTGGGCATACTTGTTGCCCCCATCTTGGTGCCTGTACGTTGGGGTTCACCCCGGTGAACGAGAGGGTAGCCTCCCTTCGCCTACGTGTGGGGGGACGGGCTCTGACTGTTGTTTGTGCCTATGCGCCAAACGGCAGCGCAGATTACCCACCCTTTTTGGAGTCCTTGGAGGGGGTATTGGAGGGTGCGCCTCCTGGGGACTCCCTTGTTCTGCTGGGGGACTTCAACGCTCACGTGGGCAATGACAGTGAGACCTGGAGGGGTGTGGTTGGGAGGAACGGCCCCCCTGATCTGAACCCGAGTGGTGTTCTGTTGTTGGACTTCTGTGCTCGTCATGGATTGTCCATAACGAACACCATGTTCAGGCATAAGGGTGTCCATATGTGCTCTTGGCACCAGGACACCCTAGGTCGTAGTTCAATGATCGACTTTGTTGTCGTCTCATCTGATCTGCGGCCGCATGTCCTGGACACTCGGGTGAAGAGAGGGGCGGAGCTGTCAACTGACCACTACCTGGTGGTGAGTTGGCTCCGATGGTGGGGGAGGATGCCGGTCAGACCTGGCAGACCCAAACGTATTGTGAGGGTCTGCTGGGAACGTCTGGCAGAGTCTCCCGTAAGACGGAGCTTTAACTCCCACCTCCGGGAGAGCTTTGAACACGTTCCGAGGGAGGCGGGGGACATTGAGCCCGAGTGGGCCATGTTTCGCGCCTCTATTGTCGAGGCAGCTTATCGGAGTTGTGGCCGCAAGGTTGTTGGTGCCTGTCGTGGTGGCAACCCTCGAACCCGGTGGTGGACACCGGCGGTGAGGGATGCTGTCAAGCTGAAGAAGGAGTCCTATTGGGCCTTTTTGGCCTGTGGGACCCCGGAAGCAGCAGATAGGTACCGGCAGTCCAAGCGGCATGCGGCTCGGGTGGTTGCTGAGGCAAAAACTCGGGCGTGGGAGGAGTTCGGAGAGGCCATGGAGAATGACTTCCGTACGGCTTCGAGGCGATTCTGGTCCACCATCCGGCGTCTCAGGGGGGGAAAGCGGTACGCGACCAACACCATTTATGGTGGGGATGGCGTGCTGTTGACCTCAACTCGGGATGTTGTGAGTCGGTGGGCGGAATACTTCGAAGACCTCCTCAATCCTACTGGCACGTCTTCCACTGAGGAAGCGGAGCCTGGGGACTTTGGGTCGGGCTCTCCAATCTCTGGTGCTGAGGTCGCCGAGGTGGTTAAAAAGCTCCGCGGTGGCAAGGCTCCGGGGGTGGATGAGATTCGTCCTGAGTTCCTTAGGGCTCTGGATGTTGTGGGGTTGTGTTGGCTTACGCGACTCTGCAATATCGCGTGGACATCGGGGGCAGTTCCCTTGGATTGGCAGACTGGGGTGGTGGTTCCCCTATTCAAAAAGGGGGACCGTAGGGTGTGTTCCAACTATAGAGGGATCACACTCTTAAGCCTCCCTGGTAAGGTCTATTCAGGGGTTCTGGAGAGGAGGGTCCGTCGGATAGTCGAACCTCGGATTCAGGAGGAGCAGTGTGGTTTTCGTCCTGGTCGTGGAACACTAGACCAGCTCTACACCCTCAACAGGGTCCTGGAGGGTGCGTGGGAGTTTGCCCAACCAGTTTACATGTGCTTTGTGGACTTGGAAAAGGCATTCGACCGCGTCCCTCGGGGGGTTCTGTGGCGGGTACTCCGGGAGTATGGGGTACCAGGCCCTTTGATATGGGCTGTTAGGTCCCTGTACGACCGGTGTCAGAGCTTGGTCCGCATCGCTGGCAGTAAGTCAGGCTCGTTTCCGGTGAGAGTTGGACTCCGCCAAGGTTGCCCTTTGTCACCGATTCTGTTTATAACTTTTATGGACAGAATTTCTAGGCGCAGCCAAGGTGTTGAGAGGATCCGTTTTGGTGGCCTTAGAATCGCTTCTCTGTTTTTTGCAGATGATGTGGTCCTATTGGCTTCATCAGCTCGTGATCTACAGCTTTCGCTGGAGCGGTTTGCAGCTGAATGTGATGCGGCCGGGATGAGGATCAGTTCCTCCAAATCCGAGGCCATGGTCTTGAGCCGGAAAAGGGTAGCATGCCCTCTCCGGGTCGGGGAGGAGGTCCTTACCCAAGTGGAGGAGTTTAAGTATCTCGGGATCTTGTTCACGAATGAGGGAAAACTGGAGCGTGAGATCGATAGGCGGATAGGTGCAGCGTCCGCAGTGAAGCGGGCGCTGTACCGGTCTGTCGTGGTGAAGAGAGAGCTGAGTCAAAAGGCAAAGCTCTCAATTTACCGATCGATCTACGTTCCCACCCTCATCTATGGTCATGAGCTTTGGGTTATGACCGAAAGAACAAGATCTCGGATACAAGCGGCTGAAATGAGTTTTCTCCGCAGGGTGGCTGGACTCTCCCTTAGAGATAGGGTGAGAAGCTCAGTCATCCGGGAGGGACTCGGAGTAGAGCCGCTGCTTCTCCACATCGAGAGGAGCCAGTTGAGGTGGCTCGGGCATCTGGTTAGGATGCCTCCTGGACGCCTCCCTGGTGAGGTGTTCCGGGCATGTCCCACCGGGAGGAGACCCAGAGGAAGACCCAGGACGCGCTGGAGGGACTATGTTTCTCGGCTGGCCTGGGAACGCCTTGGGATTCCCCCAGAGGAGCTGCTCCAAGTGGCTGGGGAGAGGGAAGTCTGGGCCTCCCTACTTAGGCTGCTACCCCCGCGACCCGACCCCGGATAAGCGGAAGAAAATGGATGGATGGATGGATATGTGAATGGTGACCATCACACTCCTGAACCTCACTGGCATGCCAAATATCCGTGGACTGAAGAGCTGGCTTCTCTTCCCAATAATAAGAAAGCAGTAGAAGCTACGTTCCTCAGAACAGAAAAACAGTTGGCAAAGGATCCAGAGTGGAAATTGGCCTATGCTTCACAAGTCCATGACCTGGTCGATCGCAAAGCCCAAGTTGCCATCAGGGAGACTGCCAGCCTACTCCCATTCTCACAGTTTAAAGAAGAGAAACATGTGCTGGAGGAAGATGTCTACATCGATGACATCTTGACATCTCACAATAACCTTGATCACCTGAAACTCCTCACGTCCAACATTGAGCAGATCCTTAAAGCTGGAAGATTTTTCATGAAGCCCTGGGTCTACTCTAGTTAAAGTGGGAGGGATGAGTTAGGAAAAGTTAACATGGAGTTGAAGACCATGATCTTACCTAACCAGCTCTCTGGAAAAGAAAACAAAGTCCTCGGTCTTGGTTACACCGTTGGATATGACAAGCTGCATGTTATGGCCACAGTGAACTTTTCCAAGAGAAAAGGGAAAATGTGCATCGGTCGGGACCTGTTGAAAGAAGAAGTAAGAGGGCAAACCCCAAATCCTTTTACCAGAAGAGAACTGTTAAGTCAAGTCTCTGCCCTTTATGATCCACTTGGTCTTGTGACTCCTGTAAAGCAGAAGGGAGCTATTCTGGTTCGAAGGGCTTTTCAAGAAGCCAAGCAAATGTATTGTACAAGAGACACCTGGGACGCTGCTCTGTCCAAAGAACTCAGAGAGGATGCCGTAAAGCTGCTAGGAGAATATGCTGACCTGAGCCAACTCAGATTCATCAGATCCCTAACACCCTTGGATCCACATGCAAGTCCAATTGTCAAAGTCAAAGTCAAAAGTCAAAGTCAACTTTATTGTCAGAACTGCACTATGTACAGGACATACACAGGACCAAAATTGCGTTTCTCTCAGTCCCTCGGTGCAACAGTAACCATCTAAACACTAAACACTAAAACATTTAATAAACATAAGCATAAAATAGTAAAAGTGTAACACTGTCCTGAGTTTTTTCATAATAGTATAAAAGTATGAAAATTTACACCAACACTGAAACACCAAACACCCCTGAAACACCAAACACCCAATGAACATAAGCATAAAATGAAATAATAAAAGTGTAATACTGTCCTGAGTTTTTGCATAGTAGTATAAAAAGTATAAAAAGTATATCTATAAAATAAACTGAAGGTTCTAGCATTGACATTTGCAAAGAGTGGCACAGCAGCATATAAGTTAATGTACACAGTATATGTATGAGGTAGTTGATGTTGGTATAGAGGCAAAGTGGCATATGCAGTGAGGCACATAAGGCACATTTGGCATCCTTAGATAAGGCTAGTCAGAGAATGCTGTATATGTATCTGCAGTAGTGTAGATAAAAGTAGTGTAAATGTAAACAGTAGTAATAAATGTAAAGCAGTAGTAATAAATGTAAACCGTATTAATAAATGTAAACAGTGAATGTAAACAGTAGTATGACTATAGGCAGTAATGTAATACAAACATTAGTGCAAATATGAGAAGTAGTGCAAACTGAATGAGCACATGACCGAGAGTTTAGTGAATAACCCGTTTGATGACACAGAGTCCAGTGTTAAAAACTTTGTGTTGAGTGGTAATGTGTGAGAAAGTTTTTTGTGTTAAGGCAGTTCAAATGGGAGGGGAGGCAGAGCAGGCAGAGTGTTTAGCATCCTGACTGCCTGATGAACAGAGCTGTCTCTCAGTCTGCTGGTTCGAGCCTGGAGACTCCTCAGTCTCCTCCCTGATGGCAGCAGTCTGAAGCAGCTGTGTAGTGGGTGTGTGGGATCACCTGCCATGCAGTGGGCTTTCCGAGTGAGGCGTTTGCTGTGTAAGTCCTGCAGTGAGGGCAAGGAGGTGCCGACGATCTTCTCAGCTGCTTTCACGATGCGCTGGAGGCTCTTGCGGCATGATGCAGTGCATGCACCAAACCACACCGTGATGTAGCTGGTCAATTGGCATCACATTTTCTGATGGCAGTGAGCATGCATATGGTGCTGTGTTGTACCTACGTTGGAACTGCACTAATGGTGTCAGTGTGAAGCTGGTTGAGTCTAACGCCAAAAATACACTACTTGCGGCTCCGCCCCGCTCCGCTCCGCAGGTCGCAGCGGTGCGAGTCCATTTTCCACTTCCTCCGCTCAGCTCAGGTCCGCCTGCATGCGCCGCTCCTAGACGCATGCGCGGGATTTGCGGGATCGCGCGATAAATCAGCAGCACGGTGGCACAACTGGTAGAGCTGCTGCCTCTCAGCGAGAAGGTTGCCGGTTCAAATCCCGGTCCGGGGCCTTTCTGGGTGGAGTTTGCATGTTCTCCCCGTGCATGCGTGGGTTTCCTCCGGGTACTCCGGTTTCCTCCCACAGACCAAAAAACATGCTTGTTAGGCTGATTGGTGACTCTAAATTGACCCTAGGTGTGAGTGAGAGAGTGGATGGTTGTTTGGTGTGAGTGAGACAGGTCCCTCTTGTAAATGAGTCCCCGTGACTCAACGAGGCTAGCCTGTATAAATAAAGGTTGAATGAAAAATCGAGTGATAGACAAGTAAGTCAGAACAAAACAATTCATTCGGTGGAAGAAGGAGAACAACAGTAGAGACTGCTGCCTTGATCTTCTCTCGTAAATGAGCGACAGGACATGGTTTGAGCAACAGGAAGTGATGTATTACATTTCAGAATAAAATACTTTATTTATTTATTTATTGTATTGCGTTTGTAGGCGTAGTCATAAATGATAGTTTGACAGCATTTTTGTACAAATAAATCCGTATAGAGCTAGGATTAAGTCCGCCCGTGGTGATTTTATTTTGTAAATACGGAAGTTGTGCTCGTTCCTTTTCCTGTTGGTGCGACGTAATCTTCAAAAGTTGACTCCGCACAGCTCCGGCGTCCGGCAGAAATAGAAAAATTTCTAATTTTGACGGACTGCCGTCCGCTCTCCGCAGCTCGCTGCCGCCGTGCGGAGCCAGTGTAAATTCTGTCATTGATTATAATGGGTGCGTATTTGCTGCGGAGGTCGGACCGGAGCGGGACGGAGCCGTAACGCGTGTAGTGTATTTTTGACGTAAGGCCAAGCTGACCCCTTTCAACCACAATGGTGACCCCGTCAAATCGGAGATATGTGGGGCAGTCTTTGCAGCCCGGCTAAAAACCTATTTCCTTTTTGCTGGATTATTTAACCCATTCACATTCAAAGACACTAATGTTACGTTATTCATCCTTTAAATCTAATTTCAGTCCCTTTTTTGACATCCTGCAACCGTAGGAAAAATAAATAAAAAAATAAAAAAATAAAATAAAATAAAAAAATAAGAAAACCACTAACAACACCATTAACAAAAAATGCCTTAACATAGAACATAAAGGCTCTGTGAAACGTTTTTGATCCCCACTTCATTTTACTGAGTGGGGTGGGGGGGTATGTCCCTTGTGCAGCAGGGGCCCCTGTGAGATCCAGTCTGACTGTAGTCTATTCACTAGGCAGAACGTCTGCACCGATCAATAAATAACTTTACATAGAAGACAGATCAAAGAGGAAGTCCAACTTATCTGATTTCTTGCTTCTGCAGTATTCTTTGTAGATTCTGCTCCTCTGGATTTATTTTGCTCTCTTTTCCTTCCGCTGCCAAGCTGAGGCTCCTCTCAGCTGCTCCTCCTGCTGCGCCGCGTCTCTGCTCCCCTCTGGCACCTCCACCTGCATCCCTCTCCGTCTCAGCTCCTCCGCCGCTGCATGCGCGCTCTCGTAGGTCCTGCTGCCTCCTTCCCAATGGATGCGGATTTTAGTCAGTGGAGTTTGGAATCGGATCCCGCGTTCTTTCAGAACTTTTTTGATGTTTATATATTCTTTCCTCTTTCGGACCACGTCCGCAGCGTAATCATGGTCAAAGAACAGCTGACTGTCCTGGTACTTCACTTTTTTCTTCCACGCTTCCTTCAGCACCATCTCTTTGGTTGTGTATTGAAGAAAGTTCACCACCACAGACCTTGGGGGTTTATCAGCAGCCGGTTTGGATGATAAAGCTCTGTGCGCACGCTGGATATTGAGCGCAGAATCAGGTGGGAGTGACAGCGCAGTTTTTAACAGCTGTTCAAAAAACTGCGGTCCTGGGCCTGTCTCTGCACCTTCCTTCACACCAAAAATACGTATATTATTCCTGCGGCTTCTACCTTCCAAATCATTCACTTTTGCTTGTAGCAGCTGTTGTTGTTGAAGTGATTGATTGAATCCAGCAAAAAGGGGTAAAGTAATGATTAAAATGAGAAAAATGAGTGTCAGCATTATATATTTACAAGAAACGCATTTATCACAAGAAGAACATGAGAAACTTAAGAAATTTGGTTATAGGAATACATATTACAGTACATGTAAGAAAAGCAGGAAAAGAGGGGTAGCAATACTAGTCAAAAATTCAGTGAGCTTTGAATGTACTAAAGAAATTAGAGATAATGAGGGTCGTTATGTAATTGTAAGAGGAAAATGAGAAAATGAGAAGGTCACATTGATTAATCTTTATATCCCACCTGAGAGTAAGAAACAGCATGTTAAGACTATACTAACAACCATAGCATCAGAATCTGAGGGAATCGTGCTGTGTGCAGGAGATATTAATGTGGCTCTCAACCACCAAGTGGATACAACAAGCACCGGAAGAAAAAATAATTTAGCCAAAATAATTAACATGTTTATGAAGGAACAGGGAATGGTGGATGTTTGGAGGGAATATCACCCTTTAAACAAAGAATATACACATTACTCAATGACACACAATACTCATTCAAGAATTGATTATGTGCTTATGAATAAGTGGGACCTCCACAAAGTGACCAAATGTGAAATTGGAGTTGCAGATGTCTCAGATCACTGTTCCATCCAGATGGAATTAGATTTAAATAATAGGAGGAAAAACACCATATGGAAGTTAAACGTGGGCATTCTAAACAAGAAGGAGGTAAAAGAACAGATTAAAAAAGAAATTAAACAATATATAGAAGAAAATGACACTGAAGGTATTAGCCCAATAATTCTATGGGATGCATTTAAAGCAGTAATCAGGGGAAAACTGATAGCTTTGACTGCAAAACAGAACAAAATCAAAAGAAACTCTTATTACAACTTGGTAGGAAAATTAAAGCATATGGAGATAAAATATCAGACAACCCACAATGCCCAGCTTCTTAAAGAAATCAAAGATATTAAACAAGAAATAGACATTGTTTTGACTGGGGAAGTTGAGAAAAAACTTAGATATCTGAAGCAAGATTATTATGAACAGGGAGCAAAGGCAAATAGATTATTAGCAAGGCGACTCAGAAAACAGCAAACAGCAAATACCATACATAAAATCAGAAACCATACTAATAATCTTGAATATAGTGAAGAGGCAATAGAAGAAACTTTTAGAAAGTATTATGAAAATCTATATAAACAACCTCCCTCTTCAAGTAATATTGAAAAAACAAAATTTCTTAATGCTTTGGATTTACCTACAATTGGAAATGAGCAAAACAGGAGACTCACAGCACCTATAACACATGAAGAAATATCTAGAGCCATTTCAAGACTTAGGGCTAAAAAATCCCCTGGAAGTGATGGGTTTCCAGCAGAGTGGTACAAGACCTTTAAAGAAGAACTGATACCCATATTATTACCATCATTCAAATATACATTAGAGATGGGCCAGGTCCCAATCTCCTGGAGAGAGGCAATCATCTCTGTAATCCCTAAGGAGGGGAAAGATACTGAATATTGTGGCAACTATAGACCCATATCTGTTCTTAATGTGGATTACAAGATATACACATCTATAATTGCTGAACGATATGGAAAAATCATGGCACATCTGATTGACGAAGATCAAACAGGTTTCATTATGAGACGTAAAACTCAGGACAGCATTAGGAGAACCCTCCATGTAGTTGACTCAATACAATCCCAAAAAACTAGAGCTATCCTTGTAAGCCTGGATGCTGAAAAAGCATTTGATAGTGTAAACTGGAACTTCCTATATGTAGTACTCGAAAGATTTGGTTTCAATAAAGACTCAATTAAATGCATAAAATCCATCCATCCATCCATCCATTTTCGTCCGCTTATCCGGGGTCGGGTCGCGGGGGTAGCAGCCTAAGTAGGGAGGCCCAGACTTCCCTCTCCCCAGCCACTTGGAGCAGCTCCTCTGGGGGAATCCCAAGGCGTTCCCAGGCCAGCCGAGAAACATAGTCCCTCCAGCGTGTCCTGGGTCTTCCTCTGGGTCTCCTCCCGGTGGGACATGCCCGGAACACCTCACCAGGGAGGCGTCCAGGAGGCATCCTAACCAGATGCCCGAGCCACCTCAACTGGCTCCTCTCGATGTGGAGAAGCAGCGGCTCTACTCCGAGTCCCTCCCGGATGACTGAGCTTCTCACCCTATCTCTAAGGGAGAGTCCAGCCACCCTGCGGAGAAAACTCATTTCAGCCGCTTGTATCCGAGATCTTGTTCTTTCGGTCATAACCCAAAGCTCATGACCATAGATGAGGGTGGGAACGTAGATCGATCGGTAAATTGAGAGCTTTGCCTTTTGACTCAGCTCTCTCTTCACCACGACAGACCGGTACAGCGCCCGCTTCACTGCGGACGCTGCACCTATCCGCCTATCGATCTCACGCTCCAGTTTTCCCTCATTCGTGAACAAGATCCCGAGATACTTAAACTCCTCCACTTGGGGCAGGACCTCCTCCCCGACCCGGAGAGGGCATGCTACCCTTTTCCGGCTCAAGACCATGGCCTCGGATTTGGAGGAACTGATCTGAACTGAATGCATAAAATCCATTTATCAAAACCCTACAGCAAGAATAAAAATTAATGGCAGTCTAACAAAACACATAAAGCTTGAGCGAGGTACTCGCCAAGGAGGCTGTCTCTCACCTCTTCTCTTTACATTATACATTGAGCCCTTTGCACAAGCTGTGCGAGAGAGTGAGGAGGTGAGAGGAGTCAATATTAATGGAAGAGAACATGTCATAAGCCTGTTTGCAGATGACATTATAATATACCTGGATAACCCAAATCAAAATATTATTCCTTTGGTGGATCTGGTGAATTCTTTCTCTCAACACTCAGGTTATAAAATTAATGTTACTAAGACTCAGGTGCTGTCATTTAATTATACTCCATCAGAAGAGATTAGAACCATACTCAAGATAAATTGGGATTTAAAATCCATAAACTATCTTGGAGTAAAAATAACTAAAAAACTAAGTAATCTTTATAAGGCTAACTATGACACTATTAACCTCCAAATTAGACAGGACTTAAACAGATGGACAACTTTTACACTAGATCTAAATTCAAGAATCTCTGTAATAAAAATGAATATCCTTCCACGGTTGTTATATCTTTTTCAAGCTCTTCCAGTTAAAATCCCACCAGAGAGATTTAAATACTGGGATAAGATTATTTCTAGATTTATTTGGAATGGGAGGAAGCCCAGGATAAAATATTCAACACTACAGTTGTCAAGGGAACAGGGTGGAATGGCACTCCCTCACCTAAAGGATTACTATTGTGCAGCACAACTACGACATGTAATTAAATGGTGTTGTAGGAGGTGGTGAAGAGACGACACAGGAGACGGGATGCAGGTCTTCACTTTATTCACTCCTACTTTCAACTGGCGGGAAAACCACCCAACACCGCCTTATATACCAACATAACATCCGGTCCTCTGGACCTTTCACAATAAAAGCATCCTTAACACATTCGGTCCACTGGGTGTGAGTAGAGCCCCCTAGTGGTCCACCACACACGCCCCCCCAGAACACCCAGTAAGGTCCATCACTAGTCCCGCATTTTAGGTTTGATTAAACGCCCAGAACGGCTGAACCTGGGCCCCGCAGAACCAGTTTGATGAAGCGGGGGGTGACGAGGAGGGGCTGCAGAAGATTCGGGCTCCAATGGTTGTTGAGAGTCTCTGGAAGGAGGGCAGCAATCCGTTAGCAACGTGGATGGAGGTCTGCCCCTGCGAGGAGCCTGGGCCGTAACAACCTGATCATCTGACATAACATGAGCTGGTTTAAGCCTATCAATACAGACAGTCTCAGTACGACCCCCTAAATCTAAAAGGAAATGTTTTGGACCTGGCTGAAGAACCCGAAACGGTCCATCATACACAGGCTGTAGTGGTGTCCTGTGTGCATTGTGTTTGACAAAAACAAATTTAGAGGACTCCAGACTCTTAGGGACAAATGACTGAGGTAAACAATGGTGTACCGGGCCAGGGACACGAACGGAGTCCTCCTGAGACGAAAAATGTTGCAACGGCGGAGCGAACTGTGGTGAGGGTACCTCAGGTAAAAACTCACCGGGGACGCGCACAGGCTGACCGAAAACCAGTTCAGCCGGGGAAGAGTTCAGGTCCTCTTTGGATGCGGTACGTAAACCCAACAAAACCCAGGGAAGACGGTCAATCCAGTTGTCACCGGTCAATGCAGCGCGCAGTGCAGCTTTCAATGACCTGTGAAACCGTTCACACAAACCATTAGCTTGAGGGTTGTAAGCTGTGGTCCTGTGAACGTTCGTCCCCAGGCCCTTGGCCATGGTAGACCAAAGCTCAGAAACAAACTGCGGGCCCCTGTCTGATGTAATGTCTGAAGGGGGGCCAAAACGTGCAACCCAGGTAGACAAAAATGCCCGGGCCACCACTGCAGCCGTTGTGGATGTCAGAGGAACCACCTCAGGCCACCTGGTGGTCCGATCTATCATAGTCAGCAGATGAGTAAAACCTTGTGATGGAGGCAGAGGGCCCACCAGGTCCACGTGCACATGGTCAAACCGCCGACTAGGGATAGGGAAAGGTTCCAAAGGTGCTTTGGTGTGCCTGTCAACCTTAGCACGCTGACATGGGACACACGCTGCTGCCCACTCCTTAACCGCTTTACGCAGACCGGGCCAAACAAACTTTGAGCTGACCAGTTTCACCGATGCTCTAACACCTGGGTGAGAAAGGGAATGCAAGGAGTCAAAAACGCGGCGTTGCCATGAAACTGGAACCAGGGGGCGGGGCCTGCCAGTAGAAACGTCACAGAGCAGGAGAGGACCTCCGTCATCCACCTGCCGTTCCTCCAACTCGAGGCCCGTGGGCCCGGACTGGAGCTCGAGTATTTCTGCGTCGCTACGTTGGTCCGCAGCCATGGCAGAAAAATCGATGCCCACGTACACGGGGGAGATCAGCACCCGGGAGAGACAGTCGGCCACCACGTTGGACTTTCCAGCCACATGCTGAATGTCTGTAGTAAATTCAGACACCGCTGCGAGGTGGCGTTGCTGGCGGGCAGACCAGGGGTCAGAAATTTTCGACATAGCAAACACCAAGGGTTTGTGGTCAACGTATGCAGTGAACTGGCGGCCTTCCAGGAAAAACCTGAAATGGCGTGTAGCTAGGTAAAGCGCCAGCAACTCCCTGTCAAAAACACTGTATTTAAGCTCATTGTCCCGCAGCGTACGGCTGTAAAATGCAAGCGGCTGCCAAACTCCTGACACCTGCTGTTCTAACACAGCCCCCACCGCAACATCAGATGCGTCTGTTGTCAAAGCTATTTGTGCCGCCGGGGATGGGTGGGCCAGAAGGGCAGCAGTGGCCAGTGCAGCTTTAGCATCACCAAATGCCTGTAGGCGTTCTGGTGTCCAGTCAACACTGTCGTTGGGCTTTTTCTTTTTCAGCGCTCCATAGAGCGGGCGCAGCAGTTGTGCTGCCCTGGGGAGGAACCGGTTATAGAAATTAACCATTCCCAAAAATTCTTGTAGCGCTTTAACAGACTGGGGTTGTGGAAAATCTGACACCGCCTGCACTTTGTTTGGTAACGGGACAGCACCACTGGCAGAAATGCGGTGGCCCAAAAAATCAATGACTGGCAGCCCAAACTGGCATTTTGCTGTATTTACAATCAGGCCATGTGCTGCTAGGCGCTGAAAAACCTCACGGAGGTGGGACAAGTGCTGCTCAGCCGAGCTGCTAGCCACCAGGATGTCGTCCAGATACACAAATACGAAGGACAGACCCCTTAGGACTGAATCCATCAACCGCTGAAATGTTTGTGCTGCTCCTTTAAGACCAAAAGGCATGCGCAAAAACTCAAACAGGCCGAAAGGCGTGATCACAGCGGTCTTAGGGACATCCTCCACATGCACAGGAACCTGGTGGTACCCGCGTACTAAATCTACTTTAGAAAAAATGGAGGTCCCAGCCAGGTGCACTGAAAAATCCTGGATGTGGGGGATGGGGTAACGATCGTTCTCCGTGATGTTATTAAGGCGGCGGAAATCCCCACATGGTCGCCATTTGCCGTCTGCTTTGGGCACCATGTGCAGGGGGGAGGCCCACGGGCTGTTTGAGCGCTGCACGATGCCTAAATGCTCCATGTTAGCAAACTCTTCCTGTGCTATTGCTAGCTTAGTAGCATCGAGGCGGCGTGCACGTGCGAACACCGGGGGGCCTGTTGTGGGAATATAATGTTCAACCCCATGCTTTGTGTTTGTGTTGGCAAAGTTAGGAACAGTCAGCGAGGGAAACTCAGACAATAAACGCTGAAACACATTACCCGAAGCTAAAAAGTTAGCATGCATTAAAGGCCCAGCTCCTCGCGTCTCACAAGGCAGTGACGAGAACGACACAGCGTCTATTAAACGCCTGTTAGCCATATCAACCAGGAGCCCGTGAGCACAAAGAAAATCAGCCCCTAAAATAGGGACTGAGCTAGCAGCTACCACAAAGTTCCACTGGAAGTCTCGTTCATGGAAACGAACAGTCACCAACCTTTCACCAAACGTCTTGATGGGTGAGCCGTTAGCCGCGGTTAGCTGCGGCCCGCAGCCTTCAGCCAACGTGTCGGAGCCAGACGGGGGAACAAGGCTCTTCTGCGAACCAGAGTCCACCAGGAACCGCCTCCCCGACCTCGAGTCTTCGATGAAAAGCAGCCTTTCCTTGTCGCCAACGGCCGCGGCTGCTAGCGTGCGTTGGCGTTGTCGTTTCCCTGAGGCTTGTAGCTGCACGGCGGAACACACCGTCGTGCTTTGGCGCCAAAACGCGCGTGGTAGAAACAAAAGGTGGCTCCTGTCCGCCTGCGGCTAGCGACCCCTGCTACCACCGATGGCTCGTCCGGCGCTGAGGTCGTTGCTTGAAGCTCGGGCGCTGCTGGAGATCCGTGGGCCGCCATCTGGACTTCGAAGGTCCTTGTCGTTAGAAGAATGCGGTCAGCTTCTCCGGCCAGCGCGCGGTAATTCTTCTGCTGAAGAAGCGGGGAGTTTGCCAGGACATTACGCACTGGTGCTGGGAACTTGCGGAGGAGAAGGTGGCGGAAAAGGAACTCGCAGTCGCCTGAGCCCCGCAAGGCTAACATGCCCTCCACTAGCTCCAGAGCTGTGCCATCGCCCAAACCGGGGAAGGAAAACAGTTTCTCCGCGCGCTCCGCGTCTGAAAGTGTATAACGCTGCAGAAGAAGCTCTTTGAGTGCGGCGTATTTTCCTTGTGCAGGAGGGTCCTCGAGCAGGCTCATTACCCGCTGGGCTGACCGTGGGTCCAGCGCCGCGACCACATGGTGGTATTTGGTGTCGTCTGAAGAAATCCCGCGAAGGACGAACTGCGATTCGACGTGAGCAAACCACGCCGGAGCGGCGTTCAGCCAGAAGTCCGGCATCCTGGCGGACACCGCAAAAGCGAGCGAGGCCGCCTGTGGGGGTTCCACCACAGGGGACAGCTGAAGGGAGCTGGCTGTAGCTTCATGCGTCGACATATTCAGCTCACGAGGGTCACCAATTGTAGGAGGTGGTGAAGAGACGACACAGGAGACGGGATGCAGGTCTTCACTTTATTCACTCCTACTTTCAACTGGCGGGAAAACCACCCAACACCGCCTTATATACCAACATAACATCCGGTCCTCTGGACCTTTCACAATAAAAGCATCCTTAACACATTCGGTCCACTGGGTGTGAGTAGAGCCCCCTAGTGGTCCACCACAGTGTGATCAAACCTACTGTACTAAGTGGAAAGACATTGAAATAGTAGTGGGTGATGTACCACTCCAGACATTACTTGGGGATGTTAAACTTAGGAAGGCACAACAGCACCGACTGGATTCAATAACTTCTCATACCTTGGACATCTGGTTTGAAAATATAAAACAAAACAAACTGGGAAAGGAGGTTGGGATGATACGATGGGTTGCACATGATGGCAGTTTTACACCAAATAAACATGATCAGGGATTTAAACATTGGGAGTACAATGGAATAACTGCAATCTGTACTATAATTAAAGATGGTAAGATGATGAGTTTTGAAGAATTAAGAGGGAAATATCAACTGGAAAAAACAGACTTCTTTCGATATTTGCAGCTGAGAGACTATTTTTTGAGAGAAATACAAAGCTCTCAAACATCATATGGTGTACTTGGCTGGGTGATTAAAACCTACAAAGGAATTCAATACAAAGAAATAACATCACTATATAAAACTCTGAGGGAAGACACATCAACATCAACCATATATATAAAAACTAACTGGGAGAAAGAATCTAAAATTGAAATATCATCTGAAGAATGGCGGGATATATGTATAAATCAGAGCACAACAACAAACTCTAGACTTTGGAGAGAGTTTGGATGGAAAAACCTCATTAGGTTCTTCATTACACCCAAGATAAAGAGTAAACAAACCAAATCTCATTTACCGTGTTGGAGAATATGTGGAATTTTAGAAGCAAACCATACACATATATTCTGGGAGTGTCCAAAATTAGATTCATATTGGCAAAATGTGAATACTACAATCAGAGTTATTTTGGGATACTCATTATCAAAAGATTTTAAAACAATGTATCTTGGAAATGTAAAAAAATGTGTATTATATGAAGATATGTACTTGATTAAGATCCTGTTAATTGCATGTAAAAAAGCTATAACAAGAAACTGGTACCAGATAACTGCTCCCTCCGTACAACAATGGCTGAATATTGTTAGTGAAATTTATGAGATGGAGCGAATGACCTACATTCTTAGACTAAAAGAAGACGTTTTTTTGAATAAGTGGAAAAAATGGACACAGTACAAAACCCAAGAAAAGATATGAGGAAACTCAATGTCATTAACAGTGACATTTGTAGACCATAGACACCTATGACCAAGATTTATTTTATTTTTATTATTATATATTTTTTATATATATACATTTTTTTTCATAGTTATTGTTGTATGAGTGTGTGCACCCCTTTATTGTTGTTTTTGGGAATTATTGTAATGAGAGGCCTGCTTAGGCTACTATAATCTGGAAAAAGTCAGTGATATATCCTTGGAATGTTATTTTTCTATTGAAAATGTTAATAAAAATTAAAGGAAAAAAAAAAAGAAAAAAGAAGCATCTTTATTTCCCAAACAAATTTTTTCAGTCTTGAGAATTGTTGGATAATTATCACGGCAAAATGTCTGAAACTCAGCAGATGGAAGCCTCTACAAACGCTCTTTGGAGTGATATGGTTGATGACGATGAGTTCAACTTTGAAAACTTGCCAAGTGGTGATTTCATCTACTACCCAGATGGTGTCCCTTGTGAAAAAATAGATGACCCTTTGGCTGAAACAAGATTTGAAGAAGAAACCTCCATTCTTGCCAATATAATGAACCCTGATCAGGGTCTGATAGCGGAGGATAACAATCAAAATGCTGCATCTCCAGGCATATGTGAGAGAATGGAAAATGAAAGTTCCCATATATCTGGTTCAGGGCATCTGTCTCCTGGCACATATGAGAGAATGGAAAATGAAAGTTCCCATATCTCTGATTCAGGGCATCTGTCTCCTGGCACATTTGAGAGAATGGAAAATGAAAGTTCCCATATCTCTGGTTCA
>JBBPBX010057475.1:7769-22419 GCA_038048925.1 Garcialebias charrua
ATGCTGAACTGGACAAGGGGAAAAAAAAGAGTGGGTCATGTTCCGTATCTCGCTTGTTGAAGTAGCTGCCTTTAACTGTAGCTGCAAGTGTGTCAGTGCTTCTTTTGTTGGCCGTCCACAAACTCAGTGGTGGACACCCTAGGTTAGGGAGTCTGTCAAGCAGAAGAAGGAATCCTATCGAGCATTGTTGGCCAGTGAGACTCTGGAGGCAGCTGAGCAGTACTGGAAGGCCAAGCGGTCTGCAGCCTTGGCTGTTGCTGAGGCAAAAGCTTGGATGTGGGAGGAGTTCGGTGAGACCTTGGATAGAGACTCTTGGTCAGCTCCGACTAGATTCTGGCAAACCATTAGGCAGTTGAGGAGGGGAAAGTTGCACTTTACCAACACTTTGTTCAGTGAAGGTGGGGTTCTGTAGACCTCAACCAGCGATGTTGTAAGGAAGTGGAATGAATGTTTGTCAGACCAACTCAATCCCACTGGCACAGTTTCCACGGAAGAAGCCAAGTCAGGGGACTTTGGGATTGATCTATCCATAACTGTGGTTGAGGTTGCTAAGGTAGTTAAAATGCACCAAAGAGGCAGGGCTCCGGGAGTGGATGAGATTCACCCTGATTTCCGGTTATGGATGTTGTGGGTCTGTCTCGATTGACACACCTTTGCAACATCACATGGACATTGGGGGCAGTACCACTGGATTGGCAGACTGGGGTGGTGGTTCCCCTCTTCAAACAGTGGGACCGGAGGGTGTGCTCCAATTATAGGGTCATCACTCTCCTTAGGCTCCCCGATAAGGTATATTCAGGGGTACTGAAGAAGCGAGTCAGATCATTGATCGAACCTCAGATCCAGGAGGAACAATGTGGGTTCCGTCCTGGCCGTGGAACACTGTATCAGCTCTTTACCTCACTAGGGTCCTCGAGGTATTGTAGTGGTACAGGTGATGGTCAGATTTACTGACTGTACCGTACACCAGATGTAAGAATGTGCAGGTTATAACGGACACATATTATCATCAATTATTCACGGGTTCTCTCTTTTTCAGATTAATCAATAAATTTGTGACCAGATGATGAGATGTAAATCACATGAAACTTTAATTATATTTGACCCAGCAGAACATGAATCATTTATTAACAAATCATAAATTTAACATGATAACATGTACATTGATTGATCATTAAGATTCCTATAATTTAAACTTCAGCACAGATGAAACACGCGTCCGTCATTTCTTAGGAACAACAGAATCAGAATCAGAAGAATCAGAATCAGTTTATTATTGCCATTGTCAAAGAATAAAATTCACTGACTAGGAACTTGCTTTGGCATATAGGTGCAATAAAAAGAAGTAAAATATAATAAAAACACATGTACAGTACACTCCAACCAATAAACACAATGCAGTACAGCACAATATTCACAATAATATTCACAATAAATGGCAGAGACAAATGGTGCTAGAAGATAAATGGAGTGATGATGTACAGTTTTAGGCCAGTGATAAATGATAAGGCAGAGTTAAACAGTAACAGGATTATGAATGTTCAGAAGATTGATGGCATGGAAATAAACAGTTTTTATGTCGGGAGGTTCTGGTCCGAATGGACCGAAGCCTCCTGGCTGAAGGGAGTGGTTCAAAGAGTCCATGTGCAGGGTGAGAAGGGTCAGTTGTAATTCGATCAGCTCGTCCTACGGTCCTGGAGGTGTACAGATCATGGATGGATGGGAGACTACAGCCTATTACTTTCTCTGCAGAGCGCACAACACGCTGTAGTCTCTGTCTGTCCGTATAAAAGTGGTAATAAAGTAATCCGTAGCAGGCGATGGGACCAGGGGATTAGCAGCAGGCCATGGTTCCAGGGGATCCACAACAGGCGATGGGTCCAGGGGATCTGCAGTAGGCGATGGGTCCAAGGGATCCGCAGCAGGTGATGGGTCCAGGGGATCAGCAGCAGGCGATGGGACCAGGAGATCTGCACCAGGTGATTGGATCAGGGGATCTGCAGCATGCGAGGTGTCCAGGGGATCCACAGCAGGCAATTGGACTAGGGGATCGGCAGAAGTTGATTGGACCAGGGCTCTGCAGCTGTCATGGAGACCAGGGAGGCTGGAGCCAGTGTAGGGACCTTGGCGGCTGCAACTGGCATAGAGACTTCAGTGTCTAGAACTGGCATAAGGACCTCAGTGGCTGCAACTGGACTGGCACAGAGACAGATAAGGATGCTTCCTGGGCATCTACCTAGGGAGGTACTTCAGGTACATCCAACTGGGAGGAGACCCCAGGGAATACCCGGGACATTTCTCAGTTGGCCTAGGAAGGCCTTGGGGTCTTTCCAGTGGAGCTGGAAGAGGTTGCTATGGAAAAATATGTCTGGGCCTCTTTGCTCAAGTTGCTGGCCCCATGATCCAACTTTGGAACAAGCAGAAGATAATCGATGGATGGATGAATGGATGGATGGATGGATGGACAGATGGATGGATGGCTGTGCATAATGAATGAGCAAAAATAGTGATTTTGCAACCAAAATTTTAACTTAGTAATGAGGACACCTCCTGGTGGGCCATCTTAAACAGCTTCACAGGCCAACTTTTGCCCTCAAGCCCCATTTTGGGCACCCCTGCTTTAGAGGAACATAAGAGAAACACTATCTTCATTGCTGCTGAGAACTTTGGGCGGGTGTGGTGGCTAGTTCCTGTCATGATTGCATCTTCTTCCTGTGTGCTGTGATTGCTGGGTCTTATTCGAGTATGGACTCATCATTGAGTAATGCATAGGTGTTTTTTGGTGTTGTGAGATATTCATTTGTTTGTTAGAAATTGCCTCCCCACTGGTAAGCCTCAGCTGCACTTTAAATCTCCACACCATTTGGTATTTAGAAACATTTCAGTTGTGTTTTTGCATTCATTACACAATTTTAAATACTGTAAATCTTTGTATACATGTAGATGGTTCACAGGCTCTAGTCTTCTGTGGTATGTGTTCTTTTCTGTGGCAATGGACATGTCTGTGATGGGGTCACATTGATTACATTACAAAAATAACACAGAATCTATAAACATATTTCCTTGGGTGAAACTCCCAGAATAGCTTTAATGGATTTTGGTAACAGCCTAATTACTTCTTTGCAACTGTTTCAGTGGGTTGGTTGACAGCCACCATCAAGAGACACCACATAATATATTTAAAGGTGCAGTCTGCAGTTTCTGTAGAGCAGTCTGTAAGTTTTCTCAAAAATATATTTTTAACATATTTCTTCACTTTGTCACTATCTCCTGACAGACTGATGTTAGACAAAGTAATCTTTGAAAAAACTATAGTCCCCTTGCTTCTCCAGGTGTTACTAAAAGCATTTCTAAAAAGCCACAGTGACCCGCCGTTAACCAGCCAATAAAAACAGAGTTTGTAACCAGCCAATAAAAACAGAGCTTGAATTTGAATCAGCCAATAAAAACAGAGCTTGAATTTGAATTTCAGCAGAGCAAGGGGGAGCAGAGCCATATATGGCTCTGAGGGGGAGGGATCAGAATGCTTTGCCTGTTGAAAATTTTTCTAAGTGCTGCGTTCTACAGAAACTGCAGACTGCACCTTTAAATATGTAAAAGTGGTAGAAAATTATACTGCATCACAAGTAATATTGCAGCATTAAATGGTTACTCCATTTGCTGCAGATGTTTTAACACTCTGTGTTCTCCAGCATCTTCTTGTACACTGTGGCGTACTGGGGGAGCAGGGTGAAGAATGCTGAAGAACTCAGTTCTGGGAGTGGACCTGCAGCCTCTGACAGAGGTGTCTGAGCAGAAGATGCTGAAGAAACTGCTCCAGATTCTGAGCAACACGTCACACCCCCTGCATGCCACACTGGACTCTTACCACAGCACCTTCAGTCACAGACTGAGACCACCGAGGTGCTCCATAGAACAACAACACAGGAAATCCTTCCTCCTTTGGGGGCTCATTTACAAGAGAAAACTGATTTTAACAGAGTGATGACAACAATAGTCAACAAAGATATAAAATCACAAAATTATAAAAACAGTAATAATCACAATCATAAATAACATACACATTGAGAAGAACAAATAAAAGAAAATGTTATTAAAAATAAAACAAAAACAGCTAGGTTGTAAAGCGATGTAGAATATGAAATTAAGGAACATGTCTGCATTGTTCCCTTCTCAGTCAGTACACTCGGTGCAACATATGACTATGGGAATTGCGCCCCCGCGCCGTTCACCTGAAGTAATACAATCACGCCTTTCTAAAGGCAAGGTGGGCGTCAGCGTCACCTTCTATCTCTTTTGCCGTTCACCTCGCTTCACACCTGAACTTCGCAGGACTCTCTGTGACTAGATCGCTCGACTGGAGGTGAGCTCGCTCCCTGCCCTGAGCGTTACAGACAAACGTTCCTGTGAGCACTGGGATTAGCTGAGGCTAACACAGTGTCGTCGACTTAACCAAGGTTTTTTCTTCTGCTCTTTTGCAGCTCAGCCACGAGATGCCAGCTGCGTCTCGCTACCTGTGTAGCGAACGGCTGCGGCTAGCTACAGAGAGCAGCTCGACGTGAGGACGTCTTTGCAACGGTTAGCGGACGTCTAACTGGCTACAACTCAACGCCTCTTCTCAGCCATGGCTCCGGAGAAGAGCAAGAGGAAGTCGAAGAACTCCAACAAAAACATCAGGCCAGCGAGCCCCGGCTCCCGAGCCTGCCCCAACGGATGTGGTTATTCCCTCTCAGCGACGGACACCCACGGGGCCTGTGCCGTCTGCTTAGGGATGCTACAAGCTAAAACAGCTTTGGACTCCCCCGAGTCCTGCCTTCACTACGGACTGCTACGTGAGGCAGAGAGACGGAGACGCATGGACTTTGTGGTCAAAGCCATGGGCGGCTCCACTACGGTGCAGGAACCACTCCTCACCGAAGCGCCCACTCCCACGCGGAGCTCGAGGCTGTGGAATTGGAGGACAACGGTCAAGCCGACTGGGGAGGAAACATGGATGTTGTGGCCCCGCTCGGGGACTCCACCAACAAGTTCGTCACGAGGGACTTGTTTAGAGCAGATGAGCTCTCGCTAACAGCCTCGGGCGAGCTAACTGACGACATAGCCAACAACGACGACGAAGGAGAAGACGAGGACTTCTCCCAGATCCTTGCGGCAGGTCAACCAGAGACTAATGTGTCTGTCCCCGCACTGTTCGAGTTGTATCGCAAAGCAACGGACACATTGCGAACAACTTGGCCAGAACCCTCCCTCGCCAACAGATAACGAGGTTGGCGGGGAATTTCTTCTTCGCCAAGTAGTCTGCCACGAGGCACAGGATGCCTATTTTTCCCGACTTCCAGACGGAGCTGACTCACACCTGGGCTGGACCCAGGGCTCCACAGACTTTTGCCTCTCTCCCAGTTCCTGGACGTCGCTAGGATGGAGGCGGCTGGCATGGCCAACATTCCCCAGATGGAGGATATGTTGGCGGCCCACTTAGCCCCCAAGACTTCGGGCTCCAGACCAACCCTGCCTAGCAAGGCCTGCCGCGTGTCTGCCTCGCAGCTCGAGAAGTGTTAACGAGCACAAGGTCTTGCGGTCCGCGCCATGAACGCTTCAGCCATGATGCAGGCCTACTTGGCGGAAAAGCTACAGGAGCTCCAGCAGACCTCCAACAAAAAGAAGGTGGCCGATGTCCTAGAGGAGGCTCGTAAGGCGACAGATTTTGCTCTTCGTCTCATGGGGACAGCCGTAATCGCTCAAGGGAGGAGTATGGCCGAGATTGTCATTGCTCAGCGCCACTTGTGGCTAACGCTGATAGACCTACCAGAGGCCCTACGGAACCCATTCCTCCATCATCCCATCGAGCCCACGGGACTTTTCGACGGTGCTCTCGAAAGGATCCAGTGCAAGCTGGAACAAAGAAGGAAACAGGCTGAGGCCTTGCGTGAGAGGATATCCAGAAAGCAATTTGTGCAACCCAGAGACACTAGCGGACACAGGGCCGCACAACCTCGTCACCACTCGGTCACACGCCGTCCCCCACAGAAACAAACAGTGCTCGACAGAGAACAGCGGCCGAGGTCCGCCGCAGGACCGTCCCAGGCTGGCCAAGCCTGGGCATGGCACAGATTCGTCCCACGTCAGGCGGGTCTACTGAGGTCCTCCTCAGCGAACAGGGACCGAAAGCAGAAGTCGGCCTGATGCAGAGCCGCCTCACCATTTTTCAGATACTCCCACCCACATGGACAAAAGGGAGACCGAACTTTTAAACCCAGACTTTGTGTGTAAAAAACCACGTTTATCTTGTGTGAATTATGTGTGCACAAAAATCACTCAAATGTTGGTGTAATAAAGACACGTTCTTTAAGCACAACAATAAAGTCTCAAAAACACATAGTGCCCTGTGTGTCGACTCAAAAAAAACAACACTTTTTTATGCAAAGCGTGTCAGATAAAGGGGAGGCAGCACTCACACACGGCCACCCTGACCCTCATGAGACACGAACAGACAATGAGCCCCCGCGGGTAGCCAGAGGTCTGTCAACACCAGGCAGACACTCCGGCTACCGAAGTGGGACAGGTACGTCCACCGGAGGGCGAATGGGTGGGGGCCATTCACCCCCCTCTCGTCCCTTTGACACACAGACTTCACAGAATACACATGCCTTCTAGACTGAGCACACACGCTGACGCCTGGATCGCATGCAGACCAAGCACGTGGGTCATGTCCACTGTCACCCTAGGTCTCCGGCTGCAGTTCTACAAATGAACAACTCTGTTCACAGGGGTACTGTTGTCCTCCATCAGCCCAGACAATGCTCATGTGCTGAGAGACAAAATAAATACCATGATGCAGAAAGGGGTGATACCAGTGGTCCCTGCTCACGATGTAAAGAAGGGCCATTACAGTAAGTACTTCCTATTCCCAAAACGGGAGCAGGGCATGCGGCCCATCTTGGACCTCCGGGGTCTGAACGAAAGAATAAAAACATACAAATTCAGGATGCTGACACTCAGACAAGTCATTCACTCGGTTCAACCGAGTGATTACTTCTGCACGGTGGATCTGAAAGACACTTTTTTCCACGTGAGCATCCTGCCCTGCCACAGAAAGTATCTCCGCTTTGCATTCGAGGACACAGCGTTCGAGTTTTTGGCAAAGCCTTTCGGCTTGAAAACTGTCCCCGGTCATTCACAAAATTCTTGGACGTGGCCCTGACCCCGGTGAGGGGTCAAGGGGCCAGAGTTCTCAATTATCTAGATGATCTGCTCATTCTTGGACACAGCAGAGTCCAGGTACAGCAGCACGCAGAGAAGGTGATGTCTCACCTAGAAGCTCTAGGTTTTGTTATAAACCTGACAAAAAGCAATCTGACCCCATCACAGATTACTGTATTTCTGGGAGTACAGCTCAACTCCATATTGTACAGGGCAAGGCTCTCAGAGGCAAGGGTTTCATCCCTCCACCTCTGCCTAGCACGTTTTCAGCTAGGCCAGAGGGTGCCTCTCAAGCTGTGCCAACGTCTCCTAGGCCTCCTGGCAACAACCATTGTCTGCGTGCCTCTGGCCTTATTAAGAATGTGCCATCTAAAGATATGGATCAACAAACAATTGCAACCTTCCTCCCCCTCCCCCTCGACCATCGAGGGGGATACTGATCGGCCCAGAGTGCACAAAGGCTCTGGAGCCATGGAAGGCCCCCCTACAGTGTTCAGCCAAGGCATCACGCTGGGGAAGGTATTGTCACGAGTCCTGGTCACCACAGATGCGTCAAAAACTGGGTGGGGAGGTCTCTGCAGAAACCAGTACACCCAAGGGGTCTGGAAACAGCAGGAGGCCAAGCTCCACATAAATTTACTGGAACTCAGAGCAGTGTTTTTGTCTCTGAAACACTTTTACAGAAAGGGCTGGTTGCACAACATGTCCTGATAAAATCAGACAACAGGACCACAGTCTCTTACATCAACAGAGAAGATGGAACAAGGTCCCAACCCCTCCTCAGGTTGACACTGCTCACGTAGTGCAGCTCCTGGATCTTGTTGCTGAGGGTGACCCACGTCCCGGGTGAGCTGAATCACGGGACAGATGTGATCTCCAAAGGGCCCCTCCTCCCCTCGGAGTGGCAGCTGAACCCACATATCGTGGACCAGATCTGGGCACGATACGGGAGGGCCGACGTAGATCTGTTCGCTTGCAGCAACCACACGCACTGCGCCCTGTATCATTCGATAAGGGAGACAGATGCACCACTGGGGACAGATGCCCTGACGTACAGCTGGCCAGCGGGAAGGCTCTATTACGCGTTTCCACCTGTCCCCCTGAATCAGGCGGTGCTGGAACGTGTACGAAGGGAAGCTCTCTCCTTAATACTGATAGCCCCCAGGTGGCCTCAGAAAGCATGGTTCCCAGAGGTGATTTCACTGCTGACGGGGACAGCATGGCAGCTGCCCCCTCCACAGGGAACTGCTGACCCAGGCCCATGGGCAGATCCTTTATCCACGTACAGAACTGTGGCAGCTCTGGTCCCTATCCACTGAAAGAGCTCGGTTAATTGCCTCCGGTCTGCCCAGTAATGTGGTAAACACAATACAGGGAGCGAGAGCACAGTCTACTCAGACCCTCTAAGCTCGCAAATGGCGTGTTTTTGAGGCCTGGTGTCTAGAGGGGAATAGTATCTCATATTCATGTGACCTGGTCCAGCTCCTGACCTTTCTACAAGACCTGCTGGAGAAGGGTTGATCTTTCTCCACCATTAAGGTATTTTTATCAGCCATCTTGGCATGCTACGAAGGCTGGGGAGGTAAATCACCTGGTGCCTACCCTCTCATGGTACGGTTCATGAAGGGCATGCTGAGGAAGAGGCCTCCAAGCAGGACTTTGGCCCCTCTGTGGGACCCATAGTTGGTCCTGGATGCTCTGTGTGAGCCTCTATTTGAGCCTCTTAGCAGCATTAAGATAGATTTATAATCTTATAAGACTGCATTGTTCTTAGCTCTGTGCTCAGCAAAACACATAGGTGACCTCCACGCTTTATCTGTACATCCAATGTAAACCAGATTTGCTCCTGACCGGTCCAACGTCACCCTGCGTCCAAACCCTGCATATGTGCCAAAAGTACCAACTTTAAATCCCAAAAGTTTGGACTTTGAGCTCTCAACCTTTCCTCCTCCTCCTGTTCTAACTTCAGAACAGAGGTGGCTGAACGCGCTCTGCCCTGTTAGGACCCTGAGCGCCTACATGGAGAGAACTAACAGTTGGCGAAAAACAAACCAGCTGTTTTTGTGTTTTGCTAATCCTGCTGCAGGCAAAGCCCTGTCGAAACAGCACCTCTCACACTGGGTGACTGAGGCCATTAAAAGGGCGTACAGCAGCAAAGGTCAGCAGGTGCCCAGTGGGGTACATGCTCACTCAACCCGAGGCCTAGCCACGTCCTGGGCCTTATTCAGAGGTGTTCCAGTAGCAGATATATGTGCAACTGCTAACTGGACATCATCAAACACGTTTGTGAAACACTACAGCCTAGATGTCACAGCATGTGACGTGACTCAGGCTGTTCTCTCTACCACAGAGTAAAGAGCAGCTGACACCTGTAGTATAAGGCACAAAGTTCTCATAAGCATGCATTTCCAGAGCATTTCCAGGGCGTGATTGAATTGCGTTCCCATAGTCATATGTTGCACCGAGTGTACTGACTGAGAAGGGAACTGAACGTTATGCACCATAACTCGTTCCCTGAAGAAAGGGAACGAGGTGCAACACATGTTTGCCCTTTCAATGCCCAAGCTGGGTGAAGTGTACCCTGAGATAGAAGGTGGGGCGTCAGTCACTTTTATGCAAAGAGGGCGGGGCCTCATTGCTGACACTGACGCCCAACTTACCTTTAGAAAGGCGTGATTGTATTACATCAGTTGAACTGCACGGGGACACAATTCCCATAGTCATATGTTGCACCTCGTTCCCTTCCTTCAGGGAACACGAGTTATGGTGCATAACTTTCAGGTTTTGCTAGTGCAGACAATAAACACTAAGGTTTCTGTCAGCACCTGACCTGTTTTATACTTAAATTTTTGGTACAGTATTTTTATATTCTCTGTTATTTTTTATATTCTGTTATTTTTTATATATCTTGTGTATGAAGTTTATCCATGTGGCTGTCCCCTTTTATATACGGTATACAGTATATGTTTTGCTTTTTTTTTTTTTTTACATCTTGTGTGTGTTCCTTTGTAATGAAACTCTGGCACAACAATTTCCTGTGGGATCAAAAAAGTTCAATCTTATCTTAGTTGCATCTTTGTATTGTAATAACAAACCCCAAAATCACTGAAAAGTCTATCCATCCATCTGTTATCTTTTACCTGCTTTTTCCTTTTTGGGTCGCGGGGGTCACTGGTGCCCATGTCCAGCTATCACTGTGCAAGAGGCGGGGGACACTCTGGACAGGTCTCCAGTTCATCAGAGACACATAGAGACAAACAAGACAAACCATTCACTCTCATTCACTCCTAGAGACATTTAGAGTTATCAGTCAGCCTAACATGCATGTTTTTGGTCTATGGGAGGAAACTGCCGTATCTGGAGAAAATCCACACATGCACAGACAGAACATGCAAACTCCACCCAGAAAGGCTCCCCAGCAGGGGAATTGCTTGCTGCAAGGTGGCAGTTCTACCAATTGCGCCACTGTGCTGCACTGAAAAGTGAAAACACAAAAACATAACCTGCTACAATCAATGAAAGGCAGGTGATAAAGAATTCATGTCCATAGGGTTTGCATTGGGTAACTGCTCCGGCTAACTCGTCCATTTTTATTAACCACCGTATTTCATTGGTGGGAATTTTAACATTTTATTTATAGTTATGTTAATCAAAATTAATGGTATTTTAGAAACACCTGACCGGGTTTGTTGTTGGTACTTTAAAAACCAGCCATTACTGAGAACAAGCCAGTGTATCTCTTGTGCCTGCCCCAAGCCCGGGTAAATGATGAGTGTTGTGTAAGGAAGGACATCTGACATAAAACAATTTGCCAAAACTATAATATAAGTTCATCAAAGCGGACAGAGATTAGATGGAGGAGGATGACGCACTGTGGCAACCCCTGAAGAGGATTAAGGCTGAAAGAAGAAGAAGAAGATTTTTTTTAACAAAACTTTATTCACACTGTTTTAAAAACATGAACAGGACAAGCTTAAAATAAATTGTTTACATTAAAAGCTTGTTGTAGTTTAGTTCTTTCTGATCTGAAATGGTACATAAGACGTTTTTAAATCCCCACAGTTTCATAAACCTTTTTAAATCCCCAGTGTCCCTGTGGAAGTAAAACTCCAAGGCTAACCTAGTCCTGACGTTGCACCTCCACAGAGACACAGCATCAAGATGAGGTCCATCCTGAAGTCTGTCCCTGCGAGACAAATAAATTGCCATCTTTGCCTCCGCGATTAAAAAATGTAACATTTGGGACTTGTCCTTAGTGGCTTTGCTGTAAAATACACCGTTAATGAAAACTGAATGTGTAAAAAATGTGTCAAAAAGGTTAAAAATCTGCATTAAGAGGCTAAAAAAAACTGTTAGTCGTGCAAAATCCATAAAAACGTGAAAAACATTCTCTGACAAACTGCAAAATAATACTCGTTTAAAACTCCGGGACTGATGATAGATAAAAAAGAGTTTGTTGCAATGGCGCCATGAAGGATCCTCCATTGAAGGTCACCAGTCTGTTTTTTAATCAGAGGTTTGTAGAGTGTCCTCCACTGGGGCTTCTGCTCTCCGAACTTGCTGTCCCAGACACTGACAGCTCTGTTGTGCAAAGTCCTCTTGTTCAGCAACTTGACACAGGTCCTGTACAGTACTTTTGAACTTGATCTGCACAAGTCCACCTTTGGGCTTGTGGCACGAAGCAGGGGACCACTGCTGTCCCCGAGGTCAGGATCCAGGTGGATGTCCGGAAACGGGTCCATTGGATCAGGCGGGTGACCCTCCGCGGACCACAGCTGCAGGAGACACGTCTCCCCAGCTGTCAACCTCTCCCTCAAGTCTATGTAGTGAACCAGACGGTGGTCTCTGATACGCCTTCGTCTCTTTGAACTGTCCCAGTGACACCTTTTCACTGATACTTTCAGTAAAAAGACATTAACACTATTTTATTACATTATTTTGAATCAAAACACAATAAGTCATAAGAGACTCTCTTATTCCTCTATTTTGTGTTAATGAATAACCTTGTGTTAAGTAAGCATTATTGAATTCAATGTTTGATAGTCAAAGACTGTTTAATTCAAACTGTTAATTCAAGTTGGAAATCCAATATTTTCAAAATGTTGATCATTATTCATTTTTCTTCTCAAACCTGCAGTGAAGATTCAGTGACACTGTTTATCTAATTTTAGTTTGAGCTCAGGACAATATCTACACCCAGAGACTTCTTGTTTTTGTCCTATTTGATAATCCAGATGAATAATATCTGTTTTTGCATTATCATTAATATTTTCCATATGTGATGCTTTAATGACGTTTTTAATCAAACCAACAGTATTGTGTGTAAAGTGTTAAGACAGTTTTATCATCAAAGCTGACTCTAACATATTCTGAACTAATCTTTTGACCTAATTTCAATCTCCTGACATCATCTGATGTCACTCTCATCCTCTTCTGATGCCATTTGGCCAATCAGGAAGAGCCACATTTTCTAGGTCAAATCAGCCTTAAAAGAGCTCGGACTTCTTTTTTCGTTTAGTTTTGTTTTGCGGATGAAACTGAAATGTGAGTTTCCATCTAAGAACTGTTTGACGTCTGTCTAAACACCAATGAAACGTCATTCAGTTGGGACTTCATAGCACTTGCTGGCTATGAGTCCGTTTGTGAGCTCTAAGCTCTATTTTATTGAAATTCCTTCAAGGAATTTTTCATCTTGAAACATCAACCAGACTACGTTACTTCAGTGGGTCAAAGGCGGACGTGAGAAGCTACAATCTAAACAGACTGACCTCTCCGGACTTCAAGGATCGATCCATTCTTGGTAGACCGTCAAAAGGTAACGAGTTGCTGATTGTTTACACACCGGACATACGGTACGTCCAGCTGGAGATTGCACAGGGAACGTGTCATATTCTGGTTATCAACATTCAAGATAGTTCACCCCCTCTTACTCCATCTTCCTCCTAAAACTTTTCTTTATCTCCTAAGCCAGTAAACTTTAAGTTTGTGCTAACAGAAAGGTTAATATAAGATATTTTACTTGTCTGTTGTATCTAAATTCTGAATCTGTGAACAGTTAGTTATAGGAAATTCGATCAATCCAAACATGTACAAATGTGTGATGTAATTTAATGATTTGTTAATTAAATGATTCAGTTCATAAATTGACGTTTCATGTCTTTACATTCTCACCTCCAAGGCACAGAATTATAGATATTAATCTAAAAAGAGAGAACTCATGAATATTGATAATAAGAATAATAATAATAATGCATTCAATTTATAACGCACTTTTCATTAGTGAAAATCTCAAAGTGCTACACACATTGAATGCTACACACATTCATATACCGGTAGCAGCAGACTACCATGCAAGGTGCTTTCCAGTCCTACCGGGAGCAACTCGGGGTTAAGTGTCTTGCCCAAGGACACAACGACACATGGTGTGGGGAACCAGGATTCGAACCACCAACCTTCCGATCGGGGGACGACTGCCATTACCACTACGCCATGGCCGCCCCTATGATAAGTTTGTGTCAGATAAAATCTACTCAAATCTTTCATCTGGAATATTGTACAGTCAGTAAACTGACCGCTGCGATATCCCTACATCCAGTGGTGTAGTCTACATTTTTGTAGTGGGCATACCGTGCTTAGAAACCAAAGTACACTGGTTAGTAAAATGTAATCGTCAAATTATTTGGATTTTTAAACATATTGAACAGTTCCAAATGTCTCTGATGCTTATATTTGAATAAATGAACAACAAACTTTGTACAACAGCTGGCTTTGTATTAAAAACATGTTATATAATTTATAAAACAGTATCAAAGAAAAGCACTGCACACCAATAGATTGTTACAGAAGTGTTTAACTGTCATTTAACGTATCAATGACATGTACCTAATGGTATGTCATGTACCATTGGGCACTTTTAAGTGGGTATACTGAAATTCTTAAGCTTTTTTAGTGGGTATACTCCATATACCCGAGTATCACGTAGACTACACCGCTGCCTACATCTATGAAGCGCGGCACCAGTCTGGCAGACCGGACTCCGAGCAACGAGGTCACCTCCTGGACACTGGAGAAGTCTGGTCCGGCCGTCTCCACCAGCCGCCTCAGGGTCACCGTCCCAGACCTGCAAAGCACCGCTGACAGCCGGTGCTGTCAGAGACGTTCAGTCTCGCTCCACAGATCTTTGCAGTGATCTGTCACATGCCTCCCACCATTATTACGCAGATGACACGATCATCTATTGCTGTTCTTCCTCCCTCAGCCAAGCTTTCACCTCTCTTCAGGATGCTTTTAATATTATTTAGTCACGGTTGCAAAAACTTAGACTGGTCCTAAATGCCGACAAAAGCAAGTTCATGGTTCTTGCCAACAGAAAGCAGCAACCAGAGAACCCACCTCAAATTGGAACCCAAGAGGGAAAACAAATAGAAATGGTCTCCACCTACAAATATCT